>CM038674.1:246202372-246431295 GCA_021605145.1 Aegilops bicornis
CTATTTCGTTCTAAACCACATTATTCATCTATTTCGATTAAGAGCTAAATCCTCATGTTTATGGCCATGTAGACACGGTGATCGCAATTCAAAGATGGCAGAAAGATTGGGAAAAAGGAAGAACTTGATAGATGAGACTCTTTATTTTAGTCTTGGTTCAAAAGAAAACCCTATACAAGGCTGTTGTCAAAAGGGAAAAGAAAGGCTACATCCCAAAATTTTGGTCACTGGTGAACATCCTTGTAGAAGTACTCCATAGCTGTTGATGCAGGACCTCCAAGTCAGACATACTTTGTTGCAATATATCCATTTGCCTTCAATGCCAGCGGCGTCGACGATAAACCCCATGAATCAAAATTAATGTTAGGAAAGAAGGGCAAATGCCCTTCAAAAGGTCTCCTCCCTCCAGGTATCTGAGTCGATGTTACATGATGCTGCAACACTGACAAGAATATATTAATATCCTGGCTCTATGCTTGAAAATAAGTTGACGTGACAAGAAACAGGAAGAGGTTTTTACCTTCAACACCAGAATGCTGGAGGAACAGGTTTGAATCATTTACGGCACTGTCAAGCTGTAATCTTTTTCTTATTCCATATTTCTATGTAACCATCAACCAAGTTACCCTACCACGATGGGGTGACAAAATTGTACAATTGGTGAACCATCAATATAAGCTATACTGAAATAATAGGGCCTATTGATGACTGGAAGACATCATACAGTGCAACTTGAACCTCTCTAGAGCTATGCTCGCAGCGAACGAGATTAGCTAATAAAGGGAAAAGGAGGGGCAAATTCCTCCTAAAGCACTCCCTCTCTAGACCACCAAGTAACCGCATTACATGAAGGACCAATGGGGTTCTAGAAGACAGTTCCTCTTTCTTAGCAGCGGATAAAGGCAGCGCCCAGTGTACAACTGGATCTTTACAAGAAGCATCCTTGGATGGTTCCTGACCTGCACAGTTCAGATACTTCCGTAGTATTTTCACAGAAACAAGCATAATTTGTGACTCAATGTTCATTTCTCGTGACAAAGATGGGTTGTCGTGAAGCAAAGCTTGCAGAAGTTTGAGGTAGCTCTGGTAAGACTCATTCTCGAAATGGATGACTGCTGGCTCAGATATCTCCAGAAGGGAGCATGCTTTGTGGAATTTGATGTGCAAAGCAGACTCAGAACTCACTTCACTTGCATGGGACGTAATGGCTGATAGCATCTCCAAAATTATGCCCATATGCTCAGCACAGAAGGATCTCCTGTGTGTCTCATACAACTTAACAATTCCCTGGAGAGAAGCCACAGAATGGTGAGTGTGATCTTAATATAACTATTGGCATGTCGAACACAAAACATGAAGGCAAACTTCTTGTTGTATTTTATTTGTTCTAATTCCATTTTATTTGGGTGTGCAATTAAAGCAGAGTATTGAACAAAATTTACGATGATATACAAAGCGATCAGCAAATTAAACTGGCACAAGGTTTGAAGTACCTGAACAATTAAGAGTTGCAGAGACATATGGTTCTTCATCTTGACAATGGCATAAGATGATGTTTCCATATTAGCTTCCTCTTCATCCTCTATGTCAGGATCTGAATATTTCTCTGCTTCAGAGTAAGACTCGTTTCTTTCTGGAATTTCAATATTTTGCATCATCTTAACTATTTTGTCGAAAACAACCAATGTATGTGCTGCTGATTCTTTAAAGCATAATAAGATCTCTTTCCATTCGTCCTTGGAGAGTTTGCTTGCAAGCCCTTCTGTTAAACGCTGAAAAACAGACATACCAGTGCTAGCAGATTGTCTATAAGCGCTTCTGATAAAACTGGTAACAACAGAGGTAACTCTAGTGAGTTCCAGCCGCATCACATCAAAAAATGTAACATACAGATCCACTAAACATTTCACAGCCACTGTTTTAGTTTCAAAATTCCATGAACCATCCTCAGTGCTATCACTTTGACCATTGGGTGTACAGATTTCACTATTAAATAGAGGATAAATAACAGATCCCAAGATATTGGTCCAGAAGGACTGAGAGAAGAGTTCTCCATGGTCCTTCAAAATGTCAAAGAGTACTTCTACTGCACCTTTTCTGATAGTTGGTCGTGTGTCGGTTGTCAATCTAGCTAGACCTGGAAAAGCGAAAATTCAAACAAGAACAATATTACGGATGTAATGCATTTCCAAACTAATATAGCAGTCTCTGTGAAAGAAAAGGTAGCCTACCAGCAAGCAAAGGAACCCAGAAGTAAACATGATCATCCTTGTGCACTATGGCATTCCCCTCTGAAGAATCCAAATTATTTGATTGATGGTCGGTATCCTTGTCATGACAGACAAATCCTTCCTCGGCAAGTTTCACAGCACAGAACCGAAGAAAAGCAATAGCATTGAGACTGGCATCGCTGCTAAATTTACTACTTGTGAATGTAATAAGACATTTAACACAATCAGTAAATGTTGTGGTTTCAGTCTCAGTTATGTATGGAAAATAGTCCCGGACAATCTTCTCCATAGTCTCAAATGCTAACAGAACAATGCTTTTTCGATCATCAGCAGCAGCCGCAGTAAAAACCTGTAAGATAAAACGTCATAAATATTGAGTGGTAAACTAGGAATGTTCCATTTATTTGTCGAACTAGCTTCTATAAAGTTATGCTACAATAATCAAGGCAAACTAAGAATAACCATAGAACACCATACACACCGTGAAAACGCTTTTCCATCCTGATTTTATATTGTTAACACGACTCAAAACCATTTGGGAGACACATCGAACCACAAGTTCTCGTACTTCTGAAGCATTGCTCTTCTGCATAACCACCGCAAAAGGTCGCAGGAATTCATTCTGGAAATTATAATTTGCTAGTTCTTCTCTTTCAAGAAATTTCATGGCTAGCTGCCTCAAGGAGTCCATAACGAATATTGCCACAGAAAGATTTTCTGACGACCCAACAGACACAAAGAAATCAGATAGAACTTTCCAAATACGAGACCACACCAAACGTATGCGGTTCATATTGTAATGCCTGCACAAATCATGCTATGAGTTAAAACACTTCAGAAAGTGTTGATGACGTAACTTTATTTCTGGAAATAGGTGTTGCAAAAATCTTACGCAATTTCCACTATCTTCGTTAGGCAGAAGATACGAGGATCTGTAGGTGATTGCAACTCTGTGATTGCGACCTTGCAAAGAGCTTCCACAAAAGCAACAATTGCATTGCTATTTAATCTTTGGCTATGAGCAAATATATGATTCAACTCAAAAATGCCAATCTGGTCTAATAGATTAATGTTTGATATGAAGTTGTTAATCTGGTCAGGAGTAACTAAAGCTGAGGCATTATTTTTTGCTGTTGTGCTGTCATAAGAACCGCCTCGAACAGCAGCCATGACAGCTGGATTCTGAAGAGCATTAGTTCGTTTTGAGGCTGTATTGGTACTTGATTTCTGTGTTTTTTCTTCTGAATCAACCAGAGGTACTGTCAAAAAGGAAGCATCCGTAGGTGCCCCTTCTCCAAGAAGATGCAAATGCTCAAACCGCGAAAGACATGTTAGCACATGCTCCCAAGCTTCCTGCAAATAATCACCATCTTCGATTGCAATGGATATTATAGCCTGTGAAAAACATTAAGTAGAAAAATTATGACTCGTTATAAAATGGACAAAGAGACTCATACTAGATTCAAGTATTACTTCATACATCATTGACGATAAATGATAGCTTAAGAGTATACGTATGATATAGTGCATGGTGCACCTGTGCAAGCGTTCAATACTTCGATGAGTTCAAGCTCCTACGTACTTCTGAAGTCATCAAAGTGTGGCATCAACAAAAACTAAGAGGCTACATAGGCATACACAATTTATTCTTGAAAATTTCAATATAGTGCAAGTATGGAAAACAAAGAATAAAGTGGTGAAAAAGAACCAAATAATGGGAGAAAAAAGCCTCTGCAAAAAAAAAAGGTTTGAATAAGACTCATAATGTACTGTGGTATTCCTTCTGCTGCATAATTTAGCGCATACAGTTTGAAAGCTCTGTTGAAAAATGTAGAGTGTGCACGTAAATGTATTTTTAATCATTACCACCCAAACAAAGTATTCTCCATCACCTTTCAAAAGCAACCTAGATCATGTTCTCTCAGTGTTCTAAAAAATGAACCACCTCATTTATCTTTGTACAAACTCAAAATACATGCTAAACTGATCAACAGAAGCCGTGCCTGATATGCCTTGCATAATATGGTCCTTCTAATCATGTTATGCATTGGTCAAAAATTGCAAAAGAACATCAACGTACTGCTTAGCCATTCAAGTTCCTACCTTCACAGCATCCACATTCTTCTGTTTCATGTCTGCCACACAATGAAGGTATGTGAACTTGGCTACAGATGTCACAAAGGCATCTCTTTGCGTCTGCATGCACATTACGGAGGTGACATGCACTGCGTATCTGAATCCCTGCAAACACTGCGACGTTGCAGCCTTATCATCACATTGGTCAAGCGTCATGCTGAATGCAGCCATCATAGGGGCCCAACAAACATCCATCATGAATCGCAAAATGGTTGTATCGGTAATAACATAAAATACAGATCTGCATGTAGCACAAGGTTGAATTAATTGTCTAGCAACAGATGCAAAACTATTGTCTATAGCAGAGTATTGTCAGTCTTACTCTGATTTCGCGCTCTTTGCTTTGAATTTCTCCTGTATGTTCTTGATGAGTAAGTCATTTGCTCCAAGTGCCTTATCTTCAGCCTGCTTCCAGTTGACAAGGTTTATAATATTGTCTAAGCCCAAGAGCTTCATTACACTGCTAGGTTGCTTGTTTTGTGGAACTGATGAATCAGCACTCATTTTGATCTCATTTTTTACAATTTGGTCATACAATGTACTCAGATAAACTTCAGGCAAATCCTTTCCATCATCAATTCCTCGGTTGTTCCGAATGAAGTCAGATCTAGACATCTGCATAAGGAAAACCCTATCAATGAGCATGCATGTTATTACTGACAACAGATGAAAGTAATCATTTGGCAAACCTTATCCTTGACCATCATATTATGAGCATCAGTATTGAGCATGATTACAGAATAAGCAAGAACATATGCAGTATCTGCACTGGTAAAAGAATTCGGGTTGCACTTGCAGTATCGTTCAGCAAACTTTTCCATGACCCGGTCGATTTTCTGTGCTTCCCCAGGCAACCTGAAACCTCGCAGGTAATACCTAATGGCTTCACCGAAGTCAATACCTTCAAAATTCAGTGCATCGACATATGCATGCATAACTTTGATAGGGAATTCATCTCTTTCACCCAAATAGTCCCCAATCATTGTTGCATTTAAACCAGCAGTGTTTCTCAAGAAAGAAGCAACATCTTCTGGGGATTGACCTATTTTCTTGCTTTTAATGAGAAAATCAATACCCTTAGAAGGTTTTCTGTTAAACATGGAAATTCCTTTCTGCAGGACGAAATATAACATCAGTAACTAAAATGTGCTCCCTCAAAACACACTACAGGTGGAGAGAATATAAACTAAGCACACAAACATTTACATACCTGAAGTTCTATTTTATAAGCACGACGTTGCTCAAGCGAGGAAGCATCAGATGTATCTGGGCTATAAGAGTCAGATTGCAGTTCATAATCAATTCCACTCCCATCTTCTCCAATGTTAGGACTGTCTAGTGAATTTAAAGAGACCTCGGAAATTTTGGGTGAAAAATCACCAATTCTCAACTGTTGGTCCATCCATGAGCCCATTGATTTGAGTATGGTAGCAAGGCACTTGACTGACTCAGTCCGAAATGTTTGGTCTTGGACTGGGGTTAATGTTGTTGTGGCTCCAGGAGTAACCCCGAGAGCGGTCTTTAGAAGTCCATTGACAATCCTGCAAATATCTGCTGGAATTAGAAGTGCTTTAATATGTGATGAAAAGAGAGAGAACCACAATTTTCACAGAACTGTGCTCTCAGCTTAATGCAAGGCTACCCTGGCCCTCTATTGTTTATCATTTTTTTATAACTTGCAACATAAAAGGAATTTACTACTCATCAGCAAGAAATTTGCATACCTTCCGAAAACATTTGGTGCATCAACATCACAATCATAGCTCACAAAGATATCAATAAGAACCTTGTCTTGGTAGTGGCTAAGCTAAGACTACAAGGTTCAGCTGAAGCAAAACACATACTCCCTCCGTCGAAAAAGCTTGTTCGGACGGAGGGAGTATTATTTTTTCTGGGTTCTATGAGAGTAAACTGATACTGAACTACCGCTCGCTTACTTGCTGATCAAGTAGGTCATTTCCACTTACTCTAAGCATAGAAGGAAGAAGATTGAAAAACTAACAAACAAATTGTCTTCAGCCCTGCTTACTTGACTTGGCCCATGAAACTAGGTTCAGCCCTCTATTGTTTTCATTTTTTATAACTTGCAGCATAACTGGAATTTACTACACATCAGGACGATATTTGCATACCTTTCAAAAATATTTGGTGCATCAACATCGCAATCGTAGTTGACGAAGA
This sequence comes from Aegilops bicornis, assembly GCA_021605145.1. Lineage (NCBI taxonomy): Eukaryota > Viridiplantae > Streptophyta > Magnoliopsida > Poales > Poaceae > Aegilops > Aegilops bicornis. The sequence continues at coordinate 246,208,921 of CM038674.1, forward strand.
TATCAATAAGAACCTGAGATTCTTTACAGATGTCCTCCAACAAATTTAGAACAGTCATTTTCTGCAGAAAGCTAGGCTGATGGACATTCTCAAGAACCCTTAGGACAAGCATGGGAAAAAATATTCCAATTTCTTCTTTCAGCCCAGATCTAAATCTTGACAGCAAACCCACAAATATGGAGCACAAAAGCTGGAAAATACTCATTGCTGACAAGGCACTGTTTTTCAACAAGGACAAACAAAGATACTGCTTGATTGCTCCAAGGTACCTGCAGGAAAAGAAAAAAAAAACTTCAGTATTTAAGTTTAACTCTCTTGTCAAGATCACACTAAAATGGGACGTTCCTTTATAAAAATAACTAAAGAAAACCTAGTAATCTCTCCTACATAATTTTATATTGACCAGAATTTGTGTAAATAGCCATATTCATATCCTGCAAGTACAGGCACAATCACAACCTAAACCACACACGGTTTCGATTGTTCTGTTGGAATTATTCCTTCCCATTTTCATGGATACACGTTCATAAATGTTAAAAGTTCCATGTATGCACAAGTTCGCTGAACAAAGAACATATTTTTGCCACTGCCATTTCTCCACCTTGTGCTAGATGATGAACATCTTCTATTATACTACTACAAAATAGTGGAGTTCGGAGAGCAGCAGCAGTGGTGGTTACTTACTGCATTCAGTGCTGTCACCCTCCTTCAACCATCCTAAAATTTCTTTATAAAAAAAAGGAAGGAGAAAATACCTCCAAACAAGCAAATACTTCAACACAAGTCATGGCATGGGCCAGAACAAAGCATGATCATTGGTGGGCAGGCAAAGGGTGTGGCATAGGACGCTCACAGTGGCAGAGGCATGACACAAGCTGGGCTGACATCAGCCAAGTGTCACGGCGGGGCAGAGGGCATGAAGTAACGAGTTAGCACATATGTTTTTCCATACCAAAATACGGCACAGACATCACACTAGTTCTGGTGAACCTCCATAGCTATATAACCTTTAACTCTTTCAGCAAGGATTCAAAGTCTTGTAAATTTGCATCTATTACCATAAACCAATACCATATTTTCTTTCCCATGCCACATTATGTTGATTATACGTACCACAAAACTCATAAAAAACATGTTGAGAGATACATAAGCAAACCACACCTGGATCAAAATAACAATATACCCTAATAAAAGAAAAGGTGTGAATTCATGAGCTAGTACTAGTGTATGTTTCTACATTGCCTATTTTATGCCTTCCTTCACATAGTTGTTTGAGCCATCAACACTCTTCCAATTGACTGCAGTAACAATATTTGTGTTGACAGATAATGCAGTAAGTTAAATTTTTAAAAATGCATATAAGTGAAACAAGAGCAATTGTGATCATACTTTTCATTGATTCTCCAGAATGGTCCAGCATTGTCCACAACCATCTTGAGCAACTCGAGAGACAACACCTTCCCCCGCAACAGCACCTGGTCCTCGGGGTTATCTGGTGTTGAGAACTTCATTGACAGCTTGCAGAGGTTCTTGAAGAGTGCTAACCCATCCTCCCTGATCTTGCTCATCCCCTCATCATCCTTCTCATCCACCTCAGCCATCGCCACTGGGGTCCCTGGCTCCGGGACGTCACTCCCTTCCATGGCATCATTTATAAACCCCTGTGCCACCTGCACGATGCCGGAGTCGTTGAGACGGTGATCGGACACATCCATCATGTCCGTGATGGACACCGTCGGCACGCGCACGTCCATGGAGTCCACCTCCACGCGCGCGAACACGATGACCAGCACCTGCGCGAGCGCCAGCTTGGCGCACATCTGATTGGCGCCGCTGCTGCTGCTGAGGTATATGTTGTAGCAGGTCTTGAGCATTTGGCCAAGGCCGTCGCCGCGGATGGCGATGGAGGGGCAGCGCGCGGCGGCGAGGAGCACGCGGAGGGTGGCGAGCTCCATGGCGTCGTCGTTAAGGGCGCCGCAGGAGAGGACGGCGGCGAGGAGCTTGGAGGCGGGCGAGTCGTCGGCGGCCTCGCCGAGGTCGCCGAGGAGGAGGCGGTGGTAGAGGAGCTTGGCGACGCAGTCGAGCGCGGGGTCGGCGACCTTGGGGGAGGCGGACTCGAGCGCGAGGATGAGCGCGTGGAGCGAGGCGGCGGCCGCGGCGACGGGCAGGCCGAGGAGCGGCGAGGGGTTGGGCGAGGTCGGGTCGGGCGAGTGGTAGGAGGAGGAGGAGAGGAGGTCGAGCGCCGACTTGGCCGCGGCGACGAGCGCCGAGTGCTTCCGCCACGCGGCGTTTTTGATGATGCGGTCGAGCGCGGGGCCGAGCACGCGGCCCGACGGGGTGGAGCCGCCCAGCGGCGCCGTGGGGGACGCCATGGCGGGGAGCGGGAATGGGAGACCGCTACGCGCTGGTCTTCGCCGCGGCGGTGGTCATTGGAGGCAGAGAGATCTGAGAGAGAGAGAGAGAGAGAGAGAGAGAGAGGGACAGGGCGAGGAAGAGGGGTGGAACAAATGGGAATGCGAGGGAGGTGGTGACCGGTGCGTGCGTGCGTGCGCGTGGAGTGGAAGAGAGGAAGGAGGAGGGGTAGGACTGGGATTCCCACTCCCCACGAGGGCCACTGCGGAACTTAACCTGGGCGGGGCGTTACCGAACTAGTGCGCTTTACCACTTTGCTCCCTGCGCTTTCTGGTATTCTCGTCGCCTCGGTCTCTCCCCTCCGAGTCAACCCCGTCGTGCCCTAGCTAACACCGGCCGCCGTGCCGCGCCTCAGCGTCGCCGCCGACGCCGCGCCCCCGCCCCCGCCCCCGTCCCCGCTCCCAGCACCTCCGCCTCCCGCCCCTCACGCGCTTCGTCTCCGTCGCCGTTCTTCCTCCCCGCGATACCCCACTGGCCTTCGCGATTTCGGCGCACCGTCTGGATCCCCCCCTGGCTGATGGAGTGCGTGGTGCAGGGCATCATCGAGACCCAGGTACTGTGCCTCTTTTGTGTGTTTTCTAGTGATTCATTCATGTGTGCCGTAGCCATCCATTGCTGCTAGGGTAGCTCGAGTGAACTCTACTGCTTGTTGCAGAACATGTGCTGTTGAATCAACTTGTCAGGGATGTATAGCTGATTTGAACAATGACCAGTAAAATCACATGTCAAAACATAGGCAGAGTGATGATGTATGTATAGTATTCATGTACGTATTATGATTCGTTGTAGGATGGCACATCTCCTTGTTTCAAAGGTCCGAGTGATGTTTTATGTGTATTACTCATGCATTATGATTCGTCATAGGATAGGCACATCTTTCTTGTTGCCTCTATTGCTATGCGCCAACTTTGTCGATCAGACGTGAGCTTTTGTGCTCTCTTGTGTATGTATTTGATACGAATTTTGGCATACAGGCCCATTGGCCTTTCAGGTGGCGGTGATGATTTTGGTTATTGATTTTTTTATATGTATCAATTGCTTATGATGTGGTATGGTATCTAGAATTTCATCTTTACAGTTAAATAAATTTTCTCTTAGTTGATTTTGGATATTGATTTTTGTCGTTGTTGGAGTTGTCACCACAGCTATCTCCACATACTAATTTATCAATTATTTTCTCATGAAGAGGGGTCCCTTTGACTGTACTTGTGTTAAGATTTAGGCCAGCAAGGCAGCAACTGCCGAGCTCAAACCTGGTTAACCCTCCCTAATCTGTTCGGAAGAGGATAACTAACTTATATTTCTTCTATAAACATGAAGTGGCATCAGAACTTTATGTTCATAGCGAATAATAAATAATGCTAGAGTTGTTCATTGATTCGTTGTCTCCAACTTCCTATCACAAGTTGGTGGTCACTTATCAGAATGAAACAACATGATACTTTCAACAAAAATGTCACAAAGTTGGTATTTAGATCATGCTGACCACCATATGTCCATTGCTCCACTTTGAGGGCACTACTTCTGATTATAATATATTGTTAGATAGATTTGATGTACAGTTGGAGAAATCACGTAATTTGTGTAGTTTGTTTCCAGTAAAGGGAAATTCAGTTCCACATATTTGACTTCATTTATCTAGGGTATTTATTTCGGTGTTGGAGTTGTCAGTATGACTGTCTTCCTGCACTGGTTTATCAATTGCCTTTGAAGAGCCCCCTATAGCTGTAAGATTTATGATATCCCTTTATTAGAAAAAAGAAAGAAAGATAAGATGTATGCTATCCCTGGGTCGGTCAGCCACCTCGTGTTGAACTACAATTACATGTAAAATCCATTCACCTGCTGAGCTTATTTATCTCTCCTTAATGTGTACTTAAGAAGATAATAAAGTTGTTATTTCTACCTTTAGTGTAAAGTGATATCTGAATTTTATGTTTATAGGGAGTAGTTTTTTTTTTATTGATTCATCATCTCCTTCTCCATGACAAATTGGTAGACACTTAGCATGAAATTCGAACACGAAAAAGTATATCACAAAAATGATGGGTAGATCATGCTGACCACCATATATGGTATGTCAACTGTATTTCTCCACTTTGAGAGCACTACTTATGATATAATATAAAATATTGCTGTACAGTTGGACGAATCACATAATTATATGTTGTTTATTTACAGTAAAGGGTGATTTGATTCATCTCAACGTTCATTTAGATCGCATATAGTTTTTATATGTGAATGCCATTACTCTTAATTTTTTTCCCCTTTGGGTATGCACTATGCAGCATGTTGAAGCTCTGGAGGTTCTTCTCCAGGGCCTCTCTGGTGTCCCAAAGGAACGCGTGAGGGTGCATGAGCTCTGTCTTAAAAGTGTACCAATGCTAGGTTAGCTTTTATCTTTCTGTTCTCAGGATCATAAGCAATTGTTCCTTTTTAGCAAAAAGCAATTGTTATATCTACTGACCTCTTTCAGTCGTACAGGAGCTGTCCCATCAGAGGTTCGTTTGTTGTGTGATTTAGCTCAGCCTACACCATCCTGGTAACTGATTGTGTTAAGCTGCTGAAATTTACTCTACCTTGTAATTTTTACACTAATCTGCAGCTGGTAATATTTGTATGTAGGACCATAAGACATGTTGGTGGTGCCATGAGAGGTGCCGGTGCAGAGCAAATCTCAATTCTTGTGCGTACAATCGTAGAAAGCAAAGCCAGCAGCAATGTGTTGCGTTACTTCTACGGCATCGGCTACAAGTTAGATCATGAAATCTTGAAGGTTGGCTTTGCGTTTCGCTTCCAGCGAGGTGCCCAGTTCACTGTGACTGTGACTTCTGCCAACAAGATGCCAAAGCTCCATGCGACCGACGAAGCTGTGCAGGTCACTCCTGGAATACAGCTGGTGGAGATCACAGCTCCAGCCGCTGCTAACAATTACAATGATGTTGTTTCAGCTGTCACCTCGTTCTGTGAATATCTAGCGCCGTAAGTACCGTCAGCCTGAATTTTGATACTTCAGTTCGATAATCTCCACATGTCTTGTTTTGAGTAATCGTCACTCATGTGGGAGCACGAACATTGTTGCAGGCTGCTGCATCTCTCTAAACCAGGCAATTCAACTGGAATCGTCCCCACCGCTGGTGCTGCTGCTGCCTCGCTCATGTCAAGTGGTGGTGCGAAAACATTGTAATGTTTGTCATATGTAATCCTTCAGGCGGCATGCTGGTCTGTACTTCTACTCAGTTGATCAGAATGCATGTGGAAATGGTATGATTAAACACTATGATACCTTGAAATGGTATGATTAAACAAGTATCGTTGGCACTGTGTTGGAAAAAGTATTTTTGGCACTGAGTTTTTGTAACTTGTATAAGAGTTGGCTGATGATAATGAGGCATCTCTGCTTAGTTTGTTTGTTTACCAGTTTACAAGAAAATAGTTATTTACTCCCTCAGTCCCAAAATGTAAGACGCTTTTTGACAGAGGGAGTAGTTTGAGATTAGCAAAAGGTGGAGAAGCCAAAGAACACTTCATTGAAAGGAAAGAACAGGTTGCCCTGTGTTTTCCTGACTGACAAATTTTCATTCGCTTTGGTTGGGGTGCGCCGGGCCAGGGCAGCAGTGCAACGCCCAGGCGACGCGTGTGGGCCCCAGTAGCAAGCTACTGTGGTGGACCCACCCCCATAAAAAATAAATTTAATATCGTTGTGGGCACATGGCCCACATATCAGATATTAAACTGATAAGAACAGATACTACACTTGATCTTAGCCAAAAGGCCGAGAAAGGTATGAGCTCTTCTGCTGCCCTGCCTCTCCTTTTATACGCCTCTCGCGGCTCCCTCCGCTCAGCGCAGGCGAGGTGGGACTAAACTTGCATCTCGCCAGCGCACGGCGACCGCTCTGTGTGGGATCGGCGTAGCTGGGCTCTTTTTGACCAAATCTCCGGAGGCCGAAACGTAACGGCCTCGTTGCGAGTAAAAAAGATAAGGCCCAAACTACACGCTGCCGAGAGAGAGCGCTCCACCGGCTGCCCCGTCTCCGATGGCCACACCGCCGGCCCCGGTGCCCCCGGCCACCGCCAACTCCGCGCCGACGCCTGCGCAGTCACCGTTCAAGGCCCCACCCTTCTCCCAGCCCCCGTCCACTGCCGGTACCCTCAAGACGGAGATCCCTCCCGCCTCCACCTCGGCCGCCACCGCCGCCGGAGTCGCCGCCGTGGGAGCCGCAGCCGAGGACTCATCGCACGTCATCACCGTACCTAGCTACTCAGGTGACCTCCTCTCTCCGACCCGCCCCCGTCCGGCGCTCACCAGCAATTTCTCCCCTTGTAATCGCGAAGACCTAGAACCCTATCTGACAGAGGGCTCCGCTTGCAGGGTGGTTCTCCTACGACAGCATCAGCGACACGGAGCGCCGCCTGTTGCCGGAGTTCTTCGAAGGGGAGGTCGCGGCCGTATCTGGGTCCCGGGGCCCGGAAGCCTACAAGTACTACCGCAACACCCTCGTCAAGAGGTTCCGGGCAAGGCCAGCGCGCCGGCTCACGCTCACCGAGGCCAGGCGGGGCCTTATCGGCGACGTTGGCTCTGTGCGCCGTGTGTTTGACTTCCTGGAGGAATGGGGGCTCATCAACCATGGTGCTCCCCCGCTGGGGGCGAAGCAGGGGAAAGACAAGAGGGAGGAGGCGACGACTTCTCAGTCCTCATTGCCTGCTGGACCAACCACACCCAAGAAGCTCTGTGTAGGGTGCCGCAGCGTCTGCGGCTCTGCCTATTTCACCTGCGAGAAGGTGAGTGATTTGCCATTGTTTTGATTTTTCAAGTGCTGTATAAACTTGCATTTCAGGTTATGTAATATGTCCATCGTATGCATCATTTGTAGTATCTGGTTAGAACTATCTTAGCTCATCCATATGAGTATTTCCAATTGGCTATAGCAACCTGTTTGGGTTTTGTGCCATATAAAAAGCACTACATTAAGCCGCAAATTGTGGATATTCATATTATTTATGCAATGTAAATGGGGAACGGTTTTTTTTAACAAGGGGAAAACCCTGGTTTCATTACCAGAAATCAAAGCAGTTCAGTGCAACGAAAGTAAACAGGAAAGTAACTGGTACAAATGCCAGAAGATAAGCAAGGAAAGAAAACAAAAGGCAATGTCTACCAGCAAACCAGCGATGTGGAAAACAGAATATCCTATACCGCAACCTTACAAACTACCATACACAAGCCAGTGAAAAGCACAGCCACAAGCAAAACTGTCCACACCGCCTCACAAACAATGTGCTGGATCTAGTGTCCGGTTAACTGAATCCGCCACATTATTAAGTTCAATGTGCTCATGCAAGTCCCTAACTTCTTCCGAAATCTCCAAAATCTCACCAGTTAAAGTTCTTCTAAACCTGACACCATCCCAACCTATCCTGGTTTCTTCAACGTCCAGGCAGATCTTGTAAATGGTTCTTAATCTGATAGAGAAAGCCACGGGGGTAGCGTTTGTTTGCTAGTTATGAGTTTGCCCATGTGTTGAGAAATTTGTGTGCTCGGATTGGAGATATTCCTGGTTGATCGTTGGTTTTGGCTTAGCTGGTTTGATATGTGCCATAGAAAGGGCGCTGGGACAGATGAGCAAACAGACAACTTAATGGTGTATCTTTTGTTTTGGGAACTGGTAATTGCATATGTATGTATACAGTTGCTTATAATTTAAGTCAAGTGTACTTGCTCTTCATATGAATATTGTATTGTCAAGCTTTTGTTTTTATTTGTACTGTACTACTGTGTCTTTGCGCATTGCCACTCTTGGATTGACTGTGTTAGATGGATTACTACAGCTCATTTTGAACTACTTCCAGTTCACTTAAACATGCCATGAACGGGAGGGTATTATCACAAATCATATACTTCCTCCGTCCGGAATTAGTTGACGCTCAAACAGACGTATCTAGACGTCTTTCAGTGCTAGATACATCTGTTTGAGCGTCAACTAATTCCGGACTGAGGGAGTATTAAATATTTGCAAACAGTGTAGTAATTGCATCCATTTTAACTTTTGATCTGTGAAGCTTGGAACACTTTATTTGGCCTGTGTTTGCCTCTTGATTTTGTTTTATGTCCATGACTGCTATATTGTATCAGTTGAGCTACTGTCGGCACATCATTCTTTATATTTAGCTGGAACTGTTATCAATTTGTTGTCTATTTTAATTAGAAGAGTTGCTATTTTCTATCCTTAACTTTTGCTTATGATCAGGCGGATATAAGCATATGTTGTAGATGTTTTGTGCGTGGCAACTATCGGCCTGGTCTTACTCCAGCGGACTTCAAGAAAGTTGAAATTAGCGAAGACGCCAAATCAGATTGGACAGACAAGGAAACTCTTCACCTACTTGAGGCTGTCTTGCATTATGGAGAAGACTGGAAGAAGGTTTCTGAGCATGTTGGTAGTCGCTCAGAGAAAGACTGCATTGCTAGACTCATCCGATTATCTTTTGGAGAACAGTTCATGGGATCCAAGGAGCAGAAAATGGAGTTTGAGATTGATGATGATGTTACTAATGAATCTAGAGCAGAGATCCCAAAACGACCCCGTCTCACACCACTGGCAGATGCAAGCAATCCAATTATGGCTCAGGTCTGTATCTGTGACTTTGCCCTGTTTTTGTAGCTGCTAACTCCCTTGACTGGTACAAGCAGTTCAGCATTCAAAATTAATGATTCATAAGAGTAGGGCACTTCTCACTCATCCTATATATACCTAAATAATTGATCCCCACTAACTTAGTTCCCTTGACATGCAACTATGCCAACTCAACATACCACCATGCATGGGAAAAGGCCCACCTTTCTATGCACCATGCATGCTACCTATATTCATTAAATATTCTACAACTATATAATCATCAAATACAATAAATTATATGTATTTTAGTTTCATTTCTCATATTATTATTTCCTATAGTGATGTTTCATATAACCGAATAATCACTGAAATAATTGCAACATATTCCTGCAGCAACGCGCGGGGTATCTTCTCTAGTTTTGTACTTGATGAAATGATAACATGTAACGATTAGTTTGTAGTACAATTCGGTTTTGGTACCACATGTGGATGTCACATGTTGCTAACTTACTATATCAAATGTTGCAGCAGTAAGCATAGAGCATGGTAATCTATAGCTTAAAGTTGTACCAAAGTTAACACACTAATTTTGGGGCAGAGGGAGTATAACTTAGTCTTTGTGTTAATTAGTAGTAACTTGTAGTATATCTTGAGCATTCCACTTATGCTGTGCTATTCATGTGAACAGATGGAAAACACGTACTGTACTTGAATACGTTCAGGTTCTGATGTACTCCCTCCGTCCCAAAATTCTTGTCTTAGATTTGTCTAAATACGGATGTATCAAGTCACATTTTAGTATTAGATACATCCGTATCTAGACGAATCTAAGACAAGAATTTTGGGACGGAGGGAGTATAATTTATGTTCTTTTCTTCAGACACGAAACACTACGAGAACTTCAAGATAGTTTTTGACAAGGAAATTAAAAATAATTCCTGAATTTTCTATTCATAGAATTTTTGCACATGTGTACACAAAACAAGTGTACATGCTGGTCTCCATCATGCCTGAATAGCCTTATATGGTCATCTAGTTTGAACGTGGAAATTTATTGATGGAGCAAATCATGGAACTGCATTGTTTTACCAGGTCGCGTTCTTGTCGGCAATTGTTGGCTCAGGCGTTGCGGCGGCGGCAGCGCAAGCAGCTATTTCTGCACAATCCCAGGTTGATATGAATGACAACCAGACTGATTCTCCAATCAGCAGCACTAAAGAAGAAGGTAGCAACTTGTGCTCTCTAACCCATATGAGTTTGACATCTTCTATCTTATTGAGGTTGCATTGTTGATGAACGTACTGCTTTGCTTGTCACTGTGCAAACAATGGTAATTTGACGGGTGTGGTAACTAGAGTGCTCAAGTAATGCGCTAGGCAGTGGCGGTGCCAGTCCCCTAACTCTGTAGGGTCAAATACATGGTTATCAATAAATTTCACATAATTGTTTTTACATGAATGCGTACATGTATTTGATAGTTTTGCTACATTTCACATAATTCACTACTGGCTCCGGGAGCAACAAGATAAGTCATAATCGGTGCATGTGCAAAGAATAGGCTATGGACCTGTATCCAAGTTCCTTATGTGGCACGATTCAAATTCACATTCTTGCTGCTACATGCTGAAATGCACACTGTGATTTAGTTTGCCATTCTTTCCTAGAAATACTTACTCTGAGTATTCAAAAGGTTCTTCTCTTGGCTCAATTAGTTTTCTCTGCAGAATCTTCTTACACTAATGGGTTTTCAGCCAACGATTTACTCAAAGAGGCATCCACAAATGCACAAGTGCAACTTCAAAAGGAGCAAAAAGACATAGAGCAATCTTTATCGGCCATAGTGGATGTCCAGGTATCAACATAGGGGTTTCAAGATATTACTGCTTAAAAGTTGGTGTCTACAACTCTATATTGACTTGTTATCTATTGCTTTAAATCATCCTCAGATGAAGGAAATCCAGGATAAGATAAGCCGTTTTGAGCAGAAAGAGCTGCTGATGGAGAAAGAGAGGGAGCAGCTCCATCACTTACGGGAACTGCTTTTCGTGGATCAACTCGCGGTTGTGCAGCATCAGCGCAGACCGCATGCTGTAGCGGCTGAGAACAAGGAGGAGGAGAAACCGAAACCTATTATCACCATGAATTAAATCAAATGGACCTTCGTCGGTAGCATCAGAGGGCTGTGAGGATTGGAACTCTGTTCCTCCGATGTCAGCAAAAGGGAGATAAATATTGCTGGAATCCTGTGACTAACACTAAATTTACTCTTCTTTTGCTGGCTTTAGTTTAGTGTATTTTTTCTGTATGTGGCTGCATCGGATGTTGTATTAATGTTGTCTGATAACATTGTAGTCTAGCTAATGGAAATGGTGTTCTTAAAAACACCAAACTGATATGGAGTTGCCATGGAATGGGGCCGATGTTTTTGGTGAAGTGGGGGAGCTTGAAAACATGTTCAAAAGAAGAGCGTGTGTGGTACCGGATATCTAAACTTCCCGAGGTCACCTTTAGCATTTTGAAGGATAATTTGTTACTCCCTCTGTGAAGAAATATAAAAGAGTGTTTAGATCACTACTTTAGTCGTCTAAACGCTCTTATATTTCTTTACGAAGGGAGTATATGCTTGGTTAATTTGTTTTGTGTATTTTATTATTTGTCTAACTGAAAAAACTATAGAAAAGTTGTACAAATTGGGACACTTATTTTGGGGCGGAGGGATTAGTTTTCTTTATATAAAATGAGGCTAAGGCAAATAAAGATGGACATGGGAGAGGTAACGGAGGGCCCTCACCGAAATATGCCATCGGTCACACCGAGTTTGCTTGACATCCTCTCGGTTGCCTTATTGCTTCACTTTGGTCTAACCGAGTTGGTGTTTGCTCTAAGCCCTAGCACATCGGTCCCACCGAGTTGATCTCGTCGGTCCCGTCGAGATTCCTAACATTCACGTTTTGAACCGAATCGGTCTCACCGAGTTCTTCTGTTCGTTCTAATCGAGTTGGGTCAAATATGTGTAACGGTTGGATTTTGTGTGAAGGCTACATATACTCCTCTACCTCCTTCTCCATTTAAGAGAGAGCCTTCAGAACGTGCCTACACTTCCACTACTCATTTTCTGAGAGAGAACAACCTACTTATGTGTTGAGACCAAGATATTCCAATCCTACCACTAGGATCTTGATCTCTAGCCTTCCCCAAGTTGCTTTCCACTCAAATCATCTTTCCACCATAGCCAAATCTATGAGAGAAAGTTGAGTGTTAGGGAGACTATCATTCGAAGCACAAGAGCAAGGAGTTCATCATCAACACACAATCTATTACCTTTTGAAGAGTGGTGTCTCCTAGATTGGTCAGGTGTCGCTTGGGAGCCTCCGACAAGATTGTGGAGTTGAACCAAGAAGTTTGTTAGGGCAAGGAGATCGCCTACTTCGTGAAGATCTACCCGAGTGAGGCAAGTCCTTCGTGGGCGATGGACATGGTGGGATATACAAGGTTGCTTCTTCGTGGACCCTTCGTGGGTGAAGCCCTCCGTGGACTCGCGCAACCGTTACCCTTCATGGGTTGAAGTCTCCATCAACGTGGACGTATGATAGCACCACCTATCGGAACCACGCCAAAAACTCTCCGTGTCTACATTGCGTTTGCCTTCTCCAAACCCTTCCCTTTACCTTCATATGCAATGTTTTACTTTTTGCTGCTACACTCTTAGAATTGCATGTGTTGGTTGATTGCTTCACTTGTACTAGTTGCTAAAATCTGCCAACAATTAAAATTAGGAAAATGTTAGATTTTTATTTGGTCAAGTAGTCTAATCACCCCCTCTAGACCTACTTTCAATCCTACAAGTGGTATCAGAGATTTGGTCTCCATTTGCCTTGATTTTCATAGCTTTGGTGATCATAATCTTGGTTTCACAACCTAGGAGAGTACGGCGTCTAGCCAGGGAAATTACCATTATAAAGGTCCTTACTTTGATGGTACTAATTTTTCTAGTTGGAAGCATAAGATGAAAATGCATATTCTTGATCATAACCCCGCCGTTTGGGCTATTGTGCGCATTGGCTTGCAAGGTGAATACTTTGAGGATGGAAGAGAACCGTATCGTGAAGGTCCGTGGAAGAATTGAAGATGTTGTAATACAATGCTCAAGCTTGCGATATTCTCTTCAACGGATTGTGCCCAGAGGAATTCAACAAAATCAGCCGCCTTGAGAATGCAAAGGAAATTTGGGATACTTTGGTTGATATGCATGAAGGTACTGAGTCCGTCAAGGAATTCAAATTGGATGTGCTTCAAAGTCAACTTGACAAGTTCAAAATAAAGGATGGTGAAGGAGTCACTGAGATGTAATCTAGGCTTGCTCTCATCACAAATGAGATTGTCGGCTTAGGAAGAGAAGAGATGACCGACAAATTCATCATCAAGAAGATCCTAAAATCCTTGGATGTAAAATATGATACCGTGTGCACCTTGATCCAAATGATGTCCAACTACAAAGATCTCAAGCCAACGGAAGTCATTGATAGAATTGTTGCTCATGAGATGTCACTCAAGGATAAGGAAGAGCTCCACAACAAGTCTAGCGGTGCTTATAAAGCTTCATGTGATGCTCCTACAACATCAAGTGAGAAACAAGTCTTCAATGAAGAATTGAGCTTAATGGTGAATAATTTCAACAAATTCTACAAAAATAGAAGCAAAGAGAGAAGTTCCAAATCAAGGTCCTACAATGATAAAAGATCTTCTAGTCATGATCGCAATTGCTACAATTGTGGAAGACCCGGACGCTACTCCAATGAGTGTACGGCTCACTACAAAAGAAGAGAAGATTCACCTAAGAGGAGAAGTAAAAGCGATGAATCACCACCAAGAGAGAGAAGGAGTAGAGATGATCGTTATGAATGAAGACCCTCTCGTAGAAGCAAGGATTCGGAGAGGAAGGACAAGTCATCAAAGATCTACACAAGACGAAGACATCATGCTCACGTTGGTGAATGGGTATCCGGTTCCGACTCTGACAACTACTCCGAGATAAGTTATCATTCCGACTCCGAATATACTCAAGATGAAGGTGTTGCCGGTCTTGCACTTGTGTCATCCAACTCCTACGCCATATTTGCTCACCAAATGAAGGAAATGGAAGATGCTTCATCGCTAAAGGCCCTAAGGTATCACAGCCCGAGTATGTTGATTTCAATAGTGATGAAGATGATTTGCTAGGTGATGATGATTTACTTGTTGACAACACTAGTGATGAAAACTATGATGAAATTGCTATTAATCATGCTAATCAAGATGAAACGAATGACAATGATAAGAAGCAGATTGAGCGTCTAACTAAAGAACTAAACACTCTTAAATTAGCTCATGAAACAACTCTAGAGGATCATCGAGAGCTTCTAATGACTCATGAGAAGCTATGCTTCGAGAAGCTAAATTTAGAGCAAGAGTATGGGTTCTTAAAAGCAATCAATGATGATCTTCGAAAGAAAAATTCTTCTTACATTGCCAAGCGTTTACTCTTGTCTACTTATATGCCACAAGTAAAATCTAGCAACACGAGCAAGAAAGATTCTTCTTCTAGTACTAGCAATAATCATGTTAAATCCAATATTGTTGCTTCTAGTTGTTCTCTTGATTCCACTAATGATTCTCTTAGCCAAGTTACACTCAGCAAGAAAATAGCTTATTGAAGGGAATTATAGAGAAAGGTGTTTACAACAACCTTGCTGGAAGTAAGCAATTTGAGGAAATTATATGCAAGCAAGGAAGGCACCGAAAGAATCAAGGTGTTGGTTTTGAATGAAAGTTCAATGCCAATGGAGTTGATTGGGAAGAAGATCAATACCCCAAGATGAAGTTTGTTCCTCAACAAGAGAAGTATGACCCCACTTCTTTCAAGGGAACACAAGCTCAAGATGATCTTCCACTATAAGACCACAAGCTAAAAGGGAAGGACAAGCTTCGAGAAGAGATTGATTCATTTTAAGAAGCTCCTAAGGCCTTGGTCAAGTGGGTTCCCAAGACTACATCAAGTTCTACTTCATCAAGTACGACTACAACTCCAAGGATTCCCATCAAGTTGATGTGGATTCCAAAGAAGAAGAACTAGAGAGTTCTTGAGGGTGACTCTGCCAACATACTTCACTCATATTCATTTTGGCAAGGACAAGTGCAACCAACTTTGATATCTTGCACTAGT
The DNA here is from genome assembly GCA_021605145.1 of Aegilops bicornis. Lineage (NCBI taxonomy): Eukaryota > Viridiplantae > Streptophyta > Magnoliopsida > Poales > Poaceae > Aegilops > Aegilops bicornis. The sequence continues at coordinate 246,224,154 of CM038674.1, forward strand.
TCATGGAGTCACAAACCCTCTTGTTGGCAAGACAAGGGACAAGGTAAACTAATGCTTTCATGGACATCATTATATGTGTGTGTCACTCTATCTCTATGGACATCCTTGTGTGTTCCTTGTGGGACTAACCCATGTAGGTATTGAAAGTGCAACTCACTCCAATGGATTGCTCCAAATGATCTACATCAACATTGAGGATCCACATCTTCAACGCCTACATGAAGTCATCATCGATAAAACCCAAGGTTAGTTCATCCCTCTAAGGGGGGATATCACATCTAGGGAGAGATTTGCTCTAAGAATTGAGCTAAAGCAACTCTAATGGTGTGAACACAACAATGCTTTATGTAAAAGTGGCAACCCCACTTGTGCTTAAACGATGAGTATGACCTACGATCAAATGTTCTCATTTGACTCCTCAGTCAATATACTCATATATAGATGACCTAGTCATCACAATGCTTGATAGATGCTAGAGTGTATGTGCATGCTTTGCCACATGTTTTATTTGCCATCTTATTGTGTGAGCATGTTGGTTGCATAATTTTCTCCATTCGAGGACATCGATTTTGTTGCTTTCATTGTTTGGATTTACTTTTATGCCAAATGGATGGACAAGAATGCCTAAGCACAACCCAGCCACCCAGGTTCAAGTCCTCACGGGCACGAATTTGGGTTCTTATTATTTAAAAAACTCACTGTGGGGGGCTTCCCCTAACGCTTTCCTTTCAAAAAAAGAATGCCTAAGTACTCCCTCTAGCTATCTATGCTTTTTCTCGTCTCAATCTCTATTCATGCTACATCACAAAGTTTGAACAGTCGAATTCGGACCCTCCGGGTGAGGAGCACTCGGAGCCACCGATCCATCAAGGGCTTAACCTCCAAAACCTCTTAATGCCTTTCGGTCAGACCAACTCACTCCTACTCAGTCTCACCGAAATCATTAAGTTGATCTAGGTTTTTATCTCGATGCAACCGATTTGAACAATTCGGTCACGCCGAGTTGCAGCAACTGCTAGCGGTTTTGCATCTCGGTGCCACTGAGTCAGTCCACTCGGTCACACCGACAGCGTCTGGGTATATATACTGCGGGTTGAAATTTTGGAAACTCCTCCAAACCACTCGACTGCGCCTCCAAGCACTGTCGCACCCTTGGTCTCCAGATCCTCGCTGTTGTCGCTAGTGACCTCATGCCGCTGGTCTCCGCCGCCGTCAATGGAATCCTCACCGCCGTTTCCGCCGTAGCAAGTCCGTCGCCAAGTTAGGGTACGTATTTGACCCTTTGTGCTTTACATAACTCCAATTCTTGCACAAAGTATAATGCATATGTTCTTCCCACGCATGAGATTGATCTATCCACCAAAAGAACTCCATAGAATAGATTTGATACAAAAACAAAGGGATAGGTTTCCGCCGAACTCATCTCGGACCGACCGATCTGAGGATCTTGGTCACACCGATTGGCCCTGGGCATTGCACAAGTACAACTCGGTCTGAAAGAAGTGTACTGATCGCTGCGATCGAAATCACTTTCTCTATGAAACCCTGGCATCTCAGAGTCACCGAACTGCATTTTGGTCTGACCGAAGTTGTGTGTTTAGACTCTGTTAGTGCTTCGGTGTAACCGAGTTTGTCAAATTGGTAGCTTCGAAATGCTTTCTGCAGAAAACTAAAATTAAGTTTTTGTCTCAATATTTTTGCAAAATAAGCCGCACTTTGTGATGCTCATCCAGTCTATCTATACCCAACTATTCACACGGTCAGTTTCAGAAATGTCAGAGGGCAATGATAGTCAGAACAAGTCTGAAGAGCAGCTCAACCTCAGTGAGGGCACTAGTCCCTCAAGCAGCTATGATGAGGGGAGAAGAAGCACTCCCAGCAACTTGCCTAAGGCGGCAACTAGGAAAAATAAGAAGAGAACATCTGAATCTGAGGATGAGGATTTTGTGATTGAGGAGGAAGTGACCTCCAAGAAGAAAGTACTCAAGAAAGAGTATGCTGCTTGATACGTCTCCAACGTATCTATAATTTTTGATTGCTACATGCTATATTATCTACTGTTTTGGGCAATATTGGGCTTTATTTTCCATTTTTATATTACTTTTGGGACTAACCTATTAACCGGAGGCCCAGCCCAGATTTGCTGTTTTTTTTGCCTATTTCAGTGTTTTGAAGAGAAGGAATATCAGAGGGAGTCGAAACGGAACGAAATCAACTAGAGAAGTTATTTTTGGAATGAAAGCTACCAAATGGACTTGGACCCCACGTCAAGGAAGGAACGAGGAAGCCACGAGGGTGGGGGGCGCGCCCACCCCCTAGGGTGCGCCCCCTGCCTCGTAGGGCCCTCGTGGCTCCCCTGACGTGCTTCTCCCGCCTATATAACTCCACGTACCCTAAAACTTCCAGAACAGAGAATAGATCGGGAGTTCCGCCGCCGCAAGCCTCTATAGCCACCAAAAGTCAATCGGGACCCTGTTCCGGCTCCCTGCCGGAGGGGGGATCCCTCACCGGTGGCCATCTTCATCATCCCGGCGCTCTCCATGACGAGGAGGGAGTAGTTCACCCTCGGGGCTGAGGGTATGTACTAGTAGCTATGTGTTTGATCTCTCTCTCTCTCGTGTTCTTGATTTGGCACGATCTTGATGTATCGCGAGCTTTGCTATTATAGTTGGATCTTATGTTTCTTCTCCCCCTCTACTCTCTTGTAATGGATTGAGTTTCCCCTTTGAAGTTATCTTATCGGATTGAGTCTTTAAAGATTTGAGAACACTTGATGTATGTCTTGTCGTGTGTATCTGTGGTGACAATGGGATAACACGTGATTCACTTGATGTATGTTTTGGTGATCAACTTGCGGGTTCCTCCCATGAACCTATGCATAGGGGTTGGCACACGTTTTCGTCGTGATTCTCTTGTAGAAACTTTGGGGCACTCTTTGAGGTTCTATGTGTTGGTTTGAATAGATGAATTGAGATTGTGTGATGCATATCGTATAATCATACACACGGATACTTGAGGTGACAATGGAGTATCTAGGTGACATTATGGTTTTGGTTGATTTGTATCTTAAGGTGTTATTCTAGTACGAACTCTAGGGCTGTTTGTGACACTTATAGGAATAGCCCAACGGATTGATTGGACAGAATAACTTTGAGGTGGTTTCGTACCCTACCATAATCTATTCGTTTGTTCTCCGCTATTAGTGACTTTGGAGTGACTCTTTGTTGCATGTTGAGGGATAGTTATATGATCCAACTATGTTATTATTGTTGAGAGAACTTGCACTAGTGAAAGTATGAACCCTAGGCCTTGTTTCCTATCATTGCAATACCGTTTACGCTCACTTTTATCATTTGTTACCTTGCTGTTTTTATATTTTCAGATTATAGTTACCCATATCTGCCATCCATATCGCACTTGTATCACCATCTCTTTGCCGAACTAGTGCACCTATACAATTTACCATTGTATTGGGTGTGTTGGGGACACAAGAGACTCTTTGTTATTTGGTTGCAGGGTTGTTTGAGAGAGACCATCTTCATCCAACGCCTCCCACGGATTGATAAACCTTAGGTCATCCACTTGAGGGAAATTTGCTACTGTCCTACAAACCTCTGCACTTGGAGGCCCAACAACGTCTACAAGAAGAAGGTTGCGTAGTAGACATCAAGCTCTTTTCTGGCGCCGTTGCCGGGGAGGCTAGGTAAGCGGCACTCACACACCGTCAGCTAAGCTCTTTTCTGGCGCCGTTGCCGGGGAGGTTACTGCTTGAAGGTATATCTTTAGATCTTGCAATCGAATCTTTTTGTTTCTTGTTTTAGCACTAGTTTAGTTTATAAAAGAAAACTACAAAAAATGGAATTGAGTTTACCTCTTACGCTTCATCTTTTTAATATCTTTCGTGAGTATGATGGGAAGGAAAATTGTGCCAAAGTGTTAGAAGAAGAATGCATTAAAATGTTTGGCACTAAATCTTTGTATGATGGGCATGATTGCAATGTTGTTAATATGAATTCCTTGAATATCCATGATGCTAATGATATGCAAAGCCACAAGCTTGGGGAAGCTATGTTTGATGAAGATGATATTTTTTGTCCCCCAAGCTTTGATGAGCAAATTTACTATGATGGAAGCATGCCTCCTATCTATGATGATTATTGTGATGACACGTATGCTTTAAATAATAATGATAACCATGAAACTTGTCATCTTGATCTTAATTTTCAATCACATGATAGTTGTTTTGTTGAGTTTGCTCCCACTATTATTCATGAGAAGAATTTTGCTTATGTGGAGAGTAGTAAATTTTCTATGCTTGTAGATCATGAAAAGAATACTTTATGTGATGGTTATATTGTTGAATTCATTCATGATGCTACTGAAAATTATTATGAGGGAGGAATATATGCTTGTAGGAATTGCAATAATATCAAGTTTCCTCTCTATGTGCTTAAAGTTTTAAAGTTATGCTTGTTTTACCTTCCTATGCACGTTGATTTTTGTTCCCATAAGTTTCTTGCTCACAAAATCCCTATGCATAGGAAGTGGGTTGGACTTAAATGTTCTAGTCATATTCTTCATGATGCTCTCTTTATGTTTCTATTCTTATCTTTTATGTGAGCATCATTGAAATCATCATGCCTAGCTACGGACGATAAACGATAGCGCTTGTTGGGAGGCAACCTAATTTTATTTTAGTTTCTTGCTTTTTGGTTCTGTTTAGTACTAAATAATCCTTCTACCTTCTGTTTAGATGTGGTTTTATGTTTTAATTAGTATTTGTGCCAAGCTAAACCTATAGGATCTTCTTGGATGATAGTTATTTGATATTGCTGTAATTTCCAGAAACTTTCGGTTCACGAAAACAATTGTTAAAATTCACCAGAACGTGATAAAATATTAATTCCAATTGATGCTGATCAATAAACAAATTGCCTAGGTTGTCCTATTTTTTCTGAATCTTTTGAGTTCCAGAAGTTTGCGTTAGTTACAGATTACTACAGACTGTTCTGTTTTTGACATATTCTGTTTTTTGTGTGTTGTTTGCTTATTTTGATGAATCTATGGCTAGTAAAATAGTTTATAATCCATAGAGAAGTTGGAATACATTAGGTTTAACACCAATATAAATAAAGAATGAGTTCATTACAGTACCTTGAAGTGGTGTTTTGTTTTCTTTCGCTAACGGAGCTCGCGAGTTTTTCTGTTAAGTTTTGTGTTGTGAAGTTTTCAAGTTTTGGGTAAAGATTCGATGGACTATGGAATAAGGAGTGGCAAGAGCCTAAGCTTGGGGATGCCCAAGGCACCCCAAGGTAATATTCAAGGATAACCAAGCGTCTAAGCTTGGGGATGCCGGGTGGCATCCCTCTTTAAATCTTCGTTCATCGGTAACTTTACTTGGAGCTATATTTTTATTCACCACATGATATGTGTTTTGCTTGGAGCGTCATTTTATTTTCTTTTGTTTTGCTTGCTGTTTGAATAAAATACCAAGATCTGAAATTCTTAAATGTTAGAGAGTCTTCACATAGTTGCATAATTATTCGACTACTCATTGATCTTCACTTACATCTTTCGGAGTAGTTTGTCATTTGCTCTAGTGCTTCACTTATATATTTTAGAGCACAATGGTGGTTTTATTTTGAAGAAATATATGAACTCTCATGATTCACTTAGATTATTTTGAGAGTCTTAAATATCATGGTAATTTGCTTAAATAATCCTAATATGCTAAGCATAAAAGATTTGTAAGAATTCTTATGAGTGTGTTGAATACTATGAAAAGTTTGATCCTTGATGATTGTTTTGAGATATGGAGGTAGTGATATTAAAGTTGTGCTAGTTGAGTAGTTGTGAATTTGAGAAATGCTTGTGTTGAAGTTTGCAAGTCCCGTAGCATGCACGTATGGTAAACGTTATGTAACAAATTTGAAACATGAGTTGTTATTTGATTGTCCTCCTTATTAATGGCGGTCGGGGACGAGCGATGGTCTTTTTCTACCAATCTATCCCCCTAGGAGCATACGCGTAGTGCTTTGGATTTTGATGACTTGTAGATTTTTGCAATAAGTATATGAGTTCTTTATGACTAATGTTGAGTCCATGGATTAGACGCACTCTCACCTTTCCATCATTGCTAGCCTCTTCGGTACCGTGCATTGCCCTTTCTCACATTGAGAGTTGGTGCAAACTTCGCGGTGCATCCAAACCCCGTGATATGATACGCTCTTTCACACATAAACCTCCTTATATCTTCCTCAAAACAGCCACCATACCTACCTATTATGGCATTTCCATAGCCATTCCGAGATATATTGCCATGCAACTTTCCACCATTCCGTTCATCATGACACATTCATCATTGTCATATTGCTTAGCATGATCATGTAGTTGACATAGTATTTGTGGCAAAGCCACCGTTCATAATTCTTTCATACATGTCACTCTTGATTCATCGCATATCCCGGTACACCGCCGGAGGCATTCATATAGAGTCATATTTTGTTCTAGTATCGAGTTGTAATCATTGAGTTGTAAATAAATAGAAGTGTGATGGTCATCATTCAATAGAGCACTGTCCCAAAAAAAAGGAGAAAGGCCAAAGAAAAAAAAAGAAGGCCCAAAAAAAAGAAAAAAATAATAAAAATAAAAATATAAGGGGCAATGCTACTATCCTTTTTTTCCACACTTGTGCTTCAAAGTAGCACCATAATCTTCATGATAGAGAGTCTCTTGTTTTGTCACTTTCATATACTAATGGGAACTTTTCATTATAGAACTTGGCTTATATATTCCAACGATGGGCCTCCTCAAGTGCCCTAGGTCTTCGTGAGCAAGCAAGTTAGATGCACACCCACTAGTTTCTTTTGTTGAGCTTTCATACATTTATAGCTCTAGTGCATCCGTTGCATGGCAATCCCTACTCCTTGCATCAACATCAAATCGATGGGCATCTCCATAGCCCATTGATTAGCCTCGTTGATGTGAGACTTTCTCCTTTTTTGTCTTCTCCACATAACCCCGATCATCATATTCTATTCCACCCATAGTGCTATATCCATGGCTCGCGCTCATGTATTGCGTGAAGGTTTATAAGTTTGAGATTACTAGAGTATGAAACAATTGCTTGGCTTGTCATCGGGGTTGTGCATGATGAGAGCATTCTTGTGTGATGAAAATGGAGCATGACTAAACTATATGATTTTGTAGGGATGAACTTTCTTTGGCCATGTTATTTTGAGAAGACATAATTGCTTAGTTAGTATGCTTGAAGTATTATTATTTTTATGTCAATATGAAATTTTGTCTTGAATCTTTCGAATCTGAATATTCATCCCACAATTAAGAAGAATTACATTGAAATTATGCCAAGTAGCACTCCACATCAAAAAAAGTTATTTTTTTATCATTTACCTACTCGAGGACGAGCAGGAATTAAGCTTGGGGATGCTTGATACGTCTCCAACGTATCTATAATTTTTATTGCTCCATGCTATAATATCTACTGTTTTGGGCAATATTGGGCTTTATTTTCCACTTTTATATTATTTTTGGGACTAACCTATTAACCGGAGGCCTAGCCCAGATTTGCTGTTTTTTTTGCCTATTTCAGTGTTTTGAAGAAAAGGAATATCGAATGAGTCGAAACGGAACGAAATCAACTAGAGAAGTTATTTTTGCAAAGAAACCTACCCGATGGACTTGCACCCCACGTCAAGGAAGGAACGAGGAAGCCACGAGGGTGGGGGCGCGCCACCCCCTAGGGCGCCCACGACTCGTGGGGCCCTCGTGGCTCCCCTGACGTGCTTCTTCCGCCTATATAACTCCACGTACCCTAAAACTTCCAGAACAGAGAATAGATCGGGAGTTCCGCCGCCGCAAGCCTCTATAGCCACCAAAAGTCAACTGGGACCCTATTAGGCACCTCACGAGGGGGGATCCTCACCGTGGCCATCTTCATCATCCGGCGCTCTCCATGACGAGGAGGGAGTAGTTCACCCTCGGGGCTGAGGGTATGTACCAGTAGCTATGTGTTTGATCTCTCTCTCTCTCTCTCGTGTTCTTGATTTGACACGATCTTGATGTATCGCGAGCTTTGCTATTATAGTTGGATCTTATGTTTCTTCTCCCCCTCTACTCTCTTGTAATGGATTGAGTTTCCCCTTTGAAGTTATCTTATCGGATTGAGTCTTTAAAGATTTGAGAACACTTGATGTATGTCTTGCCGTGTGTATCTGTGGTGACAATGGGATATCACGTGATTCACTTGATGTATGTTTTGGTGATCAACTTGCGGGTTCCTCCCATGAGCTTATGCATAGGGGTTGGCACACGTTTTCGTCGTGATTCTCTGGTAGAAACTTTGGGGCACTCTTTGAGGTTCTATGTGTTGGTTTGAATAGATGAATTGAGATTGTGTGATGCATATCATATAATCATACACACGGATACTTGAGGTGACAATGGAGTATCTAGGTGACATTATGGTTTTGGTTGATTTGTATCTTAAGGTGTTATTCTAGTACAAACTCTAGGGCTGTTTGTGACACTTATAGGAATAGCCCAACGGATTGATTGGAAAGAATAACTTTGAGGTGATTTCGTACCCTACCATAATCTCTTCGTTTGTTCTCCGCTATTAGTGACTTTGGAGTGACTCTTTGTTGCATGTTGAGGGATAGTTATATGATCCAACTATGTTATTATTGTTGAGAGAACTTGCACTAGTGAAAGTATGAACCCTAGGCCTTGTTTCCTATCATTGCAATACCGTTTACGCTCACTTTTATCATTTGTTACCTTGCTGTTTTTATATTTTCAGATTACAATTACCCATATCTGCCATCCATATCGCACTTGTATCACCGTCTCTTTGCCAAACTAGTGCACCTATACAATTTACCATTGTATTGGGTGTGTTGGGGACACAAGAGACTCTTTGTTATTTGGTTGCAGGGTTGTTTGACAGAGACCATCTTCATCCTACGCCTCCCACGGATTGATAAACCTTAGGTCGTCCACTTGAGGGAAATTTGCTACTGTCCTACAAACCTCTGCACTTGGAGGCCCAACAACGTCTACAAGAAGAAGATTGCGTAGTAGACATCACTGCTGCTACCAAGCCTGTAATGCCCAAGAAAGCTCCATCTAGGAGAGGCCCAATGGCCAAAGTCAGAGCCTCAACCCAGTAAACTATGAAGTTCACTTTGGAACAATCTAATGATGATGACGCTGCTGGCAAGAAGAAGAAGAGGGCAAGAACCACTACTACTAAGGTGCTTGGAAAACCCTCCATGGTGGAAGATGATGAAGAAGAGGAGGAGGAAGAGCCTGTTGCACCTCCTGCAAAGACTCAGAAGCTTATGGGGGATGTCATAAGGACTGGGGCTGCTCCATCTAAGCCCAAGTCTGCCCCCAAGCCTGCAGCTCAAGCTCAAGCCCCCAAGACCACTTCAATAAAGAGATCTACCAGAAACATCCCTGCTGCTGAAAATAATAAGGCCCCAGTGCCTGAAGCTCAATAGGAAGAAGAGCCACTAGTGCTCAGAAAACTGAAGCCCAAGATTCCAGATCATAGTGATGATCATCCTGTGGCAGAAAATATGAAGCTAAGAAATGATGCAGGTCTGAGACTTTGGAGAAAGACTGATCCTATGCCACCAGGAGGAGAACTGTTGTGGACTACCGCTTTCACACAAAGGAACAACAAGATTTCTATGAGACTGTCCTTTTGGACAAGAAGCCCATAGTATGTGACATGAAATGGGTTGACTGGAAATACATTGATGACAATGAGGACTATTTCCCAAGTGTGCATGAGAGCTTCAGAATGATGAAGTTGACAAATTTGTTGGTCAAAAGTTGACTAAGTGGAACAATGAGATGATCATGCAATTCTATTCCACTGCTCACTTCTATCCTGATGGAAAGATTGTCTGGATGACTGAAGGAATAAGATATCAATCAACTATCTCGGAACGGGCCAAGCTGATCAATGCCCCAGAGGAAGAGGACAATGGCATTGATGTGTATGCTAAGCCTAGGAAGGATCACAACTCCATGGCTAACATGTACAACATTATTCCCGATGATGCCCTGGAGACTCACAAGTTTGGATCTATCTACTTCCTGCTTGCTGGCCTGACCACAATCAACACTATATTGAGGCACACTCTTTTGCCCAAGTCAGGAGATCATATAATGATCAGTGGTCACTCCATCAACTTGCTCCACTTGTTTGATGTACCTCAGAAGTTCAAGGTAATGAGTTTGATTGTTGAGACAGTGAAGAGAACAGTGATACGTCTCCAACGTATCTATAATTTTTTATTGCTCCATGCTATATTATCTACTGTTTTAGGCAATATTGGGCTTTATTATCCACTTTTATATTATTTTTGGGACTAACATATTAACCGGAGGCCCAGCCCAGATTTGCTGTTTTATGCCTATTTCAGTGTTTCGGAGAAAAGGAATATCAAACGGAGTCAAAACGGAACGAAATCAACTGGATAAGTTATTTTTTGGAAGGAAAGCCACCGGATAGGCTTGGGCTCTACGTCAGAAGATACGGGAGCTGGCCACGAGGGTGGGGGCGCGCCCCCTGCCTCGTGGGGCCCTCGCAGCTCCACCGACGTACCCCCTGCACCCATATATACCTACGTACCCTAAAACTTCCAGAATGGAAGATAGATCGGGAGTTCCGCCGCCGCAAGCCTCTGTAGCCACCAAAAACCAATCGGGACCTGTTAAAGCACTCACGGAGGGGGATCCCTCACCGGTGGCCATCTTCATCATCCCGGCGCTCTCCATGACGAGGAGGGAGTAGTTCACCCTCGGGGCTGAGGGTATGTACCAGTAGCTATGTGTTTGATCTCTCTCTCTCTCTCGTGTTCTTGATGTGGCACGATCTTGATGTATCCCGAGCTTTGCTATTGTAGTTGGATCTTATGATGTTTCTCCCCTTCTACTCTCTTGTGATGAATTGAGTTTCCCCTTTGAAGTTATCTTATCGGATTGAGTCTTTTATGAGAACACTTGATGTATGTCTTGCCGTGTTTATCTGTGGTGACAATGGGATATCATGTGCCACTTGATGTATGTTTTGGTGACCAACTTGTGGGTTCCGCCCATGAACCCATGCATAGGGGTTGGCACACGTTCTTGACTCTCCGGTAGAAACTTTGGGGCACTCTTTGAAGTACTTCTATGTTGGTTGGATGAATCTGAGATTGTGTGATGCATATCGTATAATCATACCCACGGATACTTGAGGTGACAATGGAGTATCTAGGTGACATTAGGGTTTTGGTTGATTTGTGTCTTAAGGTGTTATTCTAGTACAAACTCTTTAATAGATCAATCCAAAAGAATAACTTTGAGGTGGTTTCGTACCCTACCATAATCTCTACGTTTGTTCTCCGCTATTAGTGGCTTTGGAGTGACCCTTTGTTGCATGTTGAGAGATTGTTATATGATCTATCTATGTTATTATTGTTGAGAGAACTTGCACTAGTGAAAGTATGAACCCTAGGCCTTGTTTCCTATCATTGCAATACCATTTACGCTCACTTTTACCATTATTTACCTTGCTGTTTTTATTATTTCAGATTACAAATACCTATATCTACCATCCATATTGCACTTGTATCACCATCTCTTCGCCGAACTAGTGCACCTATACAATCCACAATTGTATTGGGTGTGTTGGGGACACAAGAGACTCTTTGTTATTTGGTTGCAGGGTTGCTTGAGAGAGGCCATCTTCATCCTACGCCTCCTATGGATTGATAAACCTTAGGCCATCCACTTGAGGAAAATTTGCTACTGTCCTACAAACATGTGCACTTGCAGGCCCAACAACGTCTACAAGAAGAAGGTTACGTAGTAGACATCAAGCTCTTTTAAAGCGCCGTTCTTTGGGAGGCTAGGTAAGTGAAGGTATATCTTTAGATCTTGCAATCGAATCTTTTTGTTTCTTGTTTTAGCACTAGTTTAGTTTATAAAAGAAAACTATAAAAAAATGGAATTGAGTTTGTCTCATACGCTTCACCTTTTTAATATCTTCCGTGAGAATGATGGAAAGAAAAATTGTGCCAAAGTGCTAGAAGAAGAATTACATAGAATGCTTGGCATGAAATATGTGAATGATGAGCACGATTGCAATGTTGTTGGTATGAATTCCTTGAATATCCATGATACTAATGATATGCAAAGCCACAAGCTTGGGGATGCTATGTTTGATGAAGATGATATGTTTAGTCCCCCAAGCTTTGATGAGCAAATTTACTATGATGAAAACATGCCTCCTATCTATGATGATTATTGTGATGACACGTATGCTTTAAATAATATTGATAACCATTAAACTTGTCACCTTGATCTTAATTTTCAATCACATGATAGTTATTTTGTTGAGTTTGCTCCCACAATTATTAATGAGAAGAATTTTGCTTATGTGGAGAGTAGTAAATTTTCTATGCTTGTAGATCATGAAAAGAATGCTTTAGGGGTTGGTTATATTGTTGAATTCATTCATGATGCTACTGAAAATTATTATGCGGGAGGAATATATGCTTGTAGGAATTGCAATAATATCAAGTTTCCTCTCTATGTGCTTAAAGTTTTGAAGTTATGCTTGTTTTACCTTCCTATGCAAGTTGATTATTGTTCCCATAAGTTGTTTGCTCAAAAAATACCTATGCATAGGAAGTGGGTTAGACTTAAATGTGCTAGTAATATTCTTCATGATGCTCTCTTTATGTTTCAATTCCTATCTTTTATGTGAGCGTCATTGAAATCATCATGCCTAGCTTGGGGCGTTAAACGATAGCGCTTGTTGGGAGGCAACCCAATTTTATTTTAGTTTCTTGCTTTTTGGTCCTGTGTAGTAATAAATAATAAATATAGCCTCTGGTTAGATGTGGTTTTACGTTTTAATTAGTGTTTGTGCCAAGTAGAACCTTTGGGAAGACTTGGGTGAAGTCTTTATTATCATGCTGTAAAAAACAGAAACTTTAGCGCTCACGAGATTAGCTTCAACTTTTTACTGGAGAGTTCTATTTAGTTGATTATTTTTTCAGATGATTACTAGACAAATTCCTCAGGTCTACCAATTTATTTTAGAATTTTTGGAGTTCCAGAAGTTTGCGTTAGTTACAGATTACTACAGACTGTTCTGTTTTTGACAGATTCTGTTTTCATTGTGTTGTTTGCTTATTTTGATGAATCTATGGCTAGTAAAATAGTTTATAAACCATATAGAAGTTGGAATACAGTAGATATTACACCAATATAAATAAATAATTAGTTCATTACAGTACCTTGAAGTGGTGTTTTGTTTTCTTTCGCTAACGGAGCTCACGAGTTTTCTGTTAAGTTTTGTGTTGTGAAGTTTTCAAGTTTTGGGTAAAGATTCGATGGACTATGGAATAAGGAGTGGCAAGAGCCTAAGCTTGGGGATGCCCAAGGCACCCCAAGGTAATATTCAAGGACAAACAAGAGCCTAAGCTTGGGGATGCCGGATGGCATCCCTCTTTAAATCTTCGTTCATCGGTAACTTTACTTGGAGCTATATTTTTATTCACCACATGATATGTGTTTTGCTTGGAGCGTCATTTTATTTTGTTAGTATTTGCTTGCTGTTATTTAGAATAATGTTTTGCATCTTTATTTCCAATAAAAAAGTCAAGCATAGCCCTTGCCATGCTTATTTTGCTACTATACATGTTGCTGTTTGAAAACAGAAAGTTTACCGCTGTTGCAAAAATTCCCTAGAAAAGTCAGAGAGTGGTATAATGTTGAATCTTTTTTCATAATGAGATCTGATAAATTTATTACAGTGGGAATTTTAGTTCATAATTTTTGGATATAAGGAAGTATTGATACTCTTGCATTCTTTACAGACTGTACTGTTTAGGCAGATTGCTGTTATGTTTGCATTGTTTGCATATGTTTGCTTGTTTAATGATTCTATTTGAGGGTAGGAGTATATGCAGAGGCATTTAGTATGAAATTTTGAATAATAATTTTAGTGATTTGTTACAGTAGAAAATGATAAGGTTTTGCATTGGTTTATACTAACCTATCTCACGAGTTCTTGTTGAGTTTGGTGTGGATGAAGCTTTTTGAGAAAAAGAGAAACCATGATATGAGAGGAATTAAGGAGACACAAAAGCTCAAGCTTGGGGATGCCCAAGGCACCCCAAGATATTATTTAAAGAAGTCTCAAGCATCTAAGCTTGGTGATGCCCCGGTAGGCATCCCACCTTTCTTCTTTAACCACTATTGGTTAGTATCGGTTGAGCCTAAGTTTTTGCTTCTTCACATGAGTTGTGCTATCCTTGCAATGTAGTTTTATTTAGCGTTGCTTGCTGTTTGAATAAAGTACCAAGATCTGAAATTATTAAATGGGAGATTCTTCACATAGTTGTATAATTTTTCGACTACTCATTGATCTTCACTTATATCTTTCGGAGTAGTTTGTCATTTGCTCTAGTGCATCACTTATATCTTTTAGAGCATGGTGGTAGTTTTATTTTTAAGAAATAGATGAACCCTCATGCTTCACTTAGATTATTTTGAGAGTCGTTAATAGCATGGTAATTTGCTTAATATTAATATACTTGGTATTCAAGATATGTGAAACTTTCTTTTGAGTGCGTTGAATACTAAGAAAAGATTGATACTTGATAATTGTTTTGAGATATGAAGGTGGTGATATTAAAGTCATGCTAGTTGGGTGATTATGGATTTAAAGAATGCTTGTGTTGAAGTTAGCAAGTCCCGTAGCATGCACATATGGTTAAAGTTGTGTAACGCCCCGAGACCGACGCTCCAGAAGACTTCCAGCTATTCCGGGTTTCGCCGTGTGTTTCATTTGTGCCTGCCCTTTTATTTTTGCATTGCATCATGTCATCATGCCATCATCTCATAAATCTTTTACAACTCAACTAAATAAATGGCATGGATCTTTGATCCATTTAAATCGAGGGAATTCACCTGGTGATTCTCTTTAAAACATATCCTCTCGATATTTAGAGAGCTATAGTAAATATTCCAATTACTTGGATTTACCGCAAACACACTTACAAAATATCCTAATGCCTTTGTTGTCTTAATTCTTGATCTCCAACTTTGCCATTATTCTTTCATCATCTTCCGGAGCTCCACCAAAAATCTCAACATTTTTGGACCTTTCAAATGCCCACTTCTTATTCAAACTCATTTGAATTTAATTTAAACGAGTTCGAATCCAGTCTTCACACACACGCTCACTTCTATTTTCTTGGATCAAGCTCATTTTTATGAGTCTGGGAAAATAATCCCCATGCCCAGGTCCCTTCTCTAACCTTTTTCTTTCTTTCCTTTTCTTTCTTTATTTTTTTTCTCTTACATCATGTGTGTGAGGGAGAGAGAGATTCCAGCCCAGCCCAGCCGACCATTTGGGTCTCCTGTAGCTGCGGCCCAAGGCCCAGCCGCCCCCACCAATCCCTTCTAACCCTAGCAAGCTCTGCTCGATCCCATCTCCTCCTCTCGTTCCCCTGCTCGCGCCGCCAGAGAGGAGCAGAGCCCCGCTCCTCCCGATCCACCTCACATGAGCCTGGCTCCAGCGTCCCTCGCGTCGCCACCTGCTCGCTCGGCCCTCTCCATCCTCGTCTCGATCGGGAGAGGCTCCCGAGCCGCCGCCGCCACCGCCCGAATCCATCGTCCCCGACCCCATGACCGCCTCCCCATCATCATCTCCGGCAAGAGGCCGTCGCCAAGCTCGACGTCGCTCTCCTGCACCTCCGCCGTTCGCCTCCTGCAGCCCGGCGCCTCGTCTCGATGCCGCCCGCCATGGATGCCGTCATGGACGCGGGCTTCTCTGCCTCCCCTTGCGTTCGTTCTCGCTCCGGCACCGCCACCATCGTCGGAGATGGGCTCCCGCCGCCAGATCCGCGTCTCGTCTTCGTCCACGGTTCCCCTCGCAGCTTCTCCCGAGCAGGAGCTCCGCCTCCTCGCCGGCGCCAAGGCCGATGCCGGCCGCCGTCTTCGCCGCCCCATGGAGGCCTAAGCCGCCGACCTCGCTGGGCCTCCACCTCCTTCCTCGGCCGCATCCATGCTCGGGTCGAGAGGAGCTCGATCCCAAGCGCTACGCCTGTCCATGCCGCCCATGAGCCCCGGCGCGCCCTTTGCTCTGTTGCACGCCCATGGCATTCCCATCGCTCAAGCTTTGCCTCGCACCCTGCTGCCTTGGTCGCTATTGGTTTGTTTGGCCATCATGGACATGTTGCTGCGGACATCATGTGCGACTACACCTGGCCGATCGTCAAGTACCTTGGAGCGTCTACCACGCAGACTCGCCAAGTACCACGACGACCGTGTACCACAACCATCGACCCCGGAGACATCGGATTCGTCAAGTTCCTCTTCAAAACGTGAACCACTACTTCCGCTACCGTCGCGAGAACGACTACTTCCCACTACGACCCGTGTACAACTACTTCCTCTACGAACTCGAACCACTCGAGAATGCTCCCTTGGAAGGTATAACCACCGAGACGACGCCCGTGAACGAATGCATGTTGTATGAGATGTTTGTGTTTGCACCGTGTCCGAATTGTCACTCGTTTCCATGCCACTAACCCGTGGGAACCCGATAGTCGGGAGCACCCCACCATCTCTAGCATGTTTCGCACATCCTCACGCTTCCTTTTGCACCGGTATCTCCATGAGCTATCGGAACCGGAATGTTGCCGTGGCACCATTTCCGTTGTCATTGCCGTGGCACCCTTTTTCGTTTCCGCCATGACGACAAATGCTTCATAAACATGCTCATGTCGACATTTTCATAAAAATTGCTTAAAACTTGCACATTTCATCCACATCATGATAACAACATTTAAATGTTTATATTTGTTGTTTCCATTAATTTGCTAAATGCATATGGGGATTTACCGGATTTGTTGTTTGTTATGTCCGGCCCCATTTAAATTGTTTAGATGGTATAGTTTTGTTATGCTTCACCACTTGCCATGTTAACCAATACTTAACATTGTTGGGTACATAACCGAGAGAGAACTAAATAATTGATGTGGTGTTTCGTCAATATGCAACTTGTTGCATATTGGGCTCCATTTAATTTGTAGGATTGCTTGTTTTTGCCATGCCATGCTCATTAAATCGGACATGCATCATACTTGATTGTGCATCATGTCGTGTTTGTGTGATGGTTGTTTACTAGGTTGTTTGCTTCTTTCCGGGTTGCTTCTCTCGTTAGCTTCGGTTGCGTTCCGGAGTTGTGAGGATTCTCTCGACTACGTTCGTTTGTCTTCCTCATGGACTCGTTCTTCTTCCTTGTAGATTTCGAGCAAGATGACCATACCCTCAAATCACTTCTACCTTTGCTTGGTAGATGCTCGCTCTTTTGCAATGCCTATGCTACGATGCCTACCACTTGCTTATCATGCCTCCCATATTTCCATGTCAAGCCCCTAACCATCCTTTCCTAGCAAACCGTTGTTTGTCTATGTTACCGCTTTGCTCAGCCCTCTTATAGCGTTGTTAGTTGCAGGTGAAGATGAAGTTTGTTCCTTGTCGGAACATGGAGATGTTGTTCCTTGTTGGAACATGTTTACTTGTTGGGATATCACGATATATCTTATTTAATTAATGCATCTATACACTTGGTAAAGGGTGGAAGACTCGGCCTTATGCCTGGTGTTTTGTTCCACTCTTGCCGCCCTAGTTTCTGTCATACCGGTGTTATGTTCCTTGATTTTGCGTTCCTTACACGGTTGGGTGATTTATGGGACCCCTTGACAGTTCGCTTTGAATAAGACTCCTCCAAAGAAGGCCCAACCTTGGTTTTACCATTTGCCACCTAAGCCTTTTTCCCTTGGGTTCAGAGACTCAAGGGTCATCTTTATTTTAACCCCGGGCGGTGCTCCTCAGTGCTGGTCCAAATTAAAGCCACTTATGTGCCGCCCGAGGCAACTTGGGGTATCTTCGGTTGCCGTACGTAGTGTTCATCCGGTGTGCCCTGAGAACGAGATATGTGCAGCTCCTATCAGGATTTGTCGGCACATTCGGGCGGCTTTGCTGGTCTTGTTTTACCATTGTCGAGATGTCTTGTAGTCCGGGATTCCGAGACTGATCGGGTCTTCCCGGTAGAAGGAATATCCTTCGTTGACCGTGAGAGCTTATAATGGGCTAAGTTGGGACACCTGCAGGGTATTATCTTTCAAAGCCGTGCCCACGGTTATGAGGCAGATGGGAATTTGTTAATGTCGGTTGTAGAAAACCCGAAGTTGATCTTAATTAAAATACACCAACCGCGTGTGTAACCGTGATGGTCTCTTCTCGGTGAGTCCGGAAGTGAACACGGTGTTGGAGTTATGCTTGGCGTAGGTTGTTCTAGGATCACTTCTTGATCATAGTTGTTCGACCGTGCTTTTGCCTTCTCTTCTCGCTCTCATTTGCGTATGTTAGACACCAGATATGCTAGTCGCTGCAGCTCCACCTCACTACCTTCTCCTACCCATAAGCTTAAATAGTCTTGATCTCGCGGGTGTGAGATTGCTGAGTCCCCGTGACTCACAGGATACTTCCAAAACCAGTTTGCGGTGCCGATGAAACCGTGCGGTGGCCTGAGCTCAAGGAGGAGCTCGATGAAGATCTTGTTCATTGTGTTGTTTCGTTTGATTGATCAAGAGTGGAGCCAGTTGGGACGATCGGGGATCTGTGTAGCATTTGGGGTAGTCTTCTTTTATTTTGGTTCCGTAGTCGGACCTTGAGTGTAATCTGGATGATGGATGTTTATTTATGTATTGTGTGAAGTGGCATTTGTAAGCCAACTATGTATCTCTTTCCCTTATGTATTACATGGGTTGTGTGAAGATTACCTCACTTGCGACATTGCTTTCAATGCGGTTATGCCTCTGAGTCGTGCTTCGACACGTGGGAGATATAGCCGCATCGAGGGCGTTACAAGTTGTGTAACAAATTTGAAACATGAAGTGTACCTGGCTTGTGCATCCTTATGAGTGGCGGTTGGGGACGAGCGATGGTCTTTTCCTACCAATATATCCCCCTAGGAGCATGCGCATAGTACTTGATTTTTGATGACTTCTAAATTTTTGCAATAAGTATATGAGTTCTTTTGACTAATGTTGAGTCCATGGATTATACACACTTTTACCTTTCCGCCTTTGCTAGCCTCTTGATCTTGTGCATTGCCCTTTCTCACCTTGAGAGTTGGTGCAAACTTCACGGTGCATCCAAACCCCGTGATATGATACGCTCTATCACACATAAACCTCCTTATATCTTCCTCAAAACAGCCACCATACCTACCTATTATGGCATTTCCATAGCCATTCCGAGATATATTGCCATGCAACGTTCCACCGTTCCATTCATCATCATCATGACATACTTTACTTTTGTCATATTGCCATTGCATGATCATGTAGTTGACATCGTATTTGTGGCAAAGCCACCATGCATTATTTTTCATACATGTCACTCTTGATTCATTGCACCATCCCGGTACACCGCCAGAGGCATTCATATAGAGTCATACCTTGTTCTAGTTTCGAGTTGTAATCATTATGTTGTAATCAATAGAAGTGTGATGATCATCATTATTAGAGAATTGCCCCAAAAAAAGAGAAAGGCCAAAAAGAAAAAAGGAAAGGCCCAAAAAAAAGAAAATAAATAAAAAGGGCAATGCTACTATCTCTTTTTCCACACTTGTGCTTCAAAGTAGCACCTTGTTCTTCATGTAGTGAGTCTCATATATTGTGCTTCAAAGTAGCACCATGTTTTTCATATAGTGAGTCTCATAAGTTGTCTTTTTATACTAGTGGGAATTTTTCATTATAGAACTTGGCTTGTATATTCCTATGATGGGCTTCCTCAAAATGCCCTAGGTCTTCATGAGCAAGCAAGTTGGATGCACACCCACTAGTTTTCTTTTGTTGAGCATTCATAGCTCTAGTGCATCCGTTGCATGGCAATCCCTACTCCTCATGTTGACATGAATTGATGGGCATCTCCATAGCCCGTTGATTATCCTCGTCAATGTGAGACTTTCTCCTTTTGTCTTCTCCACACAATCCCCATCATCATATTCTATTCCACCCATAGTGCTATATCCATGGCTCACGCTCATGTATTGCGTGAAGGTTGAAAAGGTTTGAGATTATTTAAGTATGAAACAATTGCTTGGCTTGTCATCGGGGTATAGAAGTTGGGAACATCTTTGTGTGTGAAAATGAAGCATAGCCTAACTATATGATTTTGTAGCGATGAACTTTCTTTTGCCATGCTATTTTGAGAAGACATGATTACTTTGATTAGTATGCTTGAAGTATTGCTATTTCTTTTATCAATATGAACTTTTATTTTGTATTCATTTGGATCTGAATATTCATATCACAATTAAGAAGAATTGCATTGAAATTATGCCAACTAGCATTCCACATCAAAAATTATCTTTTTTATCATTTACCTACTCGAGGACGAGCATGAATTAAGCTTGGGGATGCTTGATACGTCTCCAACGTATCTATAATTTTTGATTTCTCCATGCTATATTATCTACTGTATTAGGAAATATTGGGCTTTATTATCCACTTTTATATTATTTTTGGGGCTAACATATTAACCGGAGGCCCAGCCTAGATTTGCTGCTTTATGCCTATTTCAGTGTTTCAAAGAAAAGGAATATCAAACGGAGTCAAAACGGAACGAAATCAACTGGAGAAATTATTTTTGGAAGGAAAGCCACCGGATAGGCTTGGGCTCTACGTCAGAAGATACGGGAGCTGGCCACAAGGGTGGGGGGGCACGCCCACCCCCCTAGGGCACGCCCCCTGCCTCGTGGGGCCACCGTAGCTCCACCGACGTACCCCCTGCACCCATATATACCTATGTACCCTAAAAGTTCCAGAACGAAAGATAGATCGGGAGTTCCGCCGCCGCAAGCCTCTGTAGCCACCAAAAACCAATCGGGACCACATTACGGCGCACTCACGGGAGGAACCCATCACCGTGGCCATCTTCATCATCCCGGCGCTCTCCATGATGAGGAGGGAGTAGTTCACCCTCGGGGCTGAGGGTATGTACCAGTAGCTATGTGTTTGATCTCTCTCTCTCGTGTTCTTGATTTGGCACAATCTTGATGTATCCCGAGCTTTGCTATTGTAGTTGGATCTTATGATGTTTCTCCCCCTCTACTCTCTTGTGATGAATTGAGTTTCCCCTTTGAAGTTATCTTATTGGATTTAGTATTTTATGAGAACACTTGATGTATGTCTTGCCGTGTTTATCTGTGGTGACAATGGGATATCATGTGCCACTTGATGTATGTTTTGGTGACCAACTTGCAGGTTCCGCCCATGATCCTATGCATAGGGGTTGGCACACGTTCTTGACTCTCCGGTAGAAACTTTCGGGCACTCTTTGAAGTACTTTTATGTTGGTTGGATGAATCTGAGATTGTGTGACGCATATTGTATAATCATACCCACGGATACTTGAGGTGACAATGGAGTATCTAGGTGACATTAGGGTTTTGGTTGATTTGTGTCTTAAGGTGTTATTCTAGTACGAACTCTTTAATAGATCGATCCGAAAGAATAACTTTGAGGTGGTTTCGTACCCTACCATAATCTCTGCGTTTGTTCTCCGCTATTAGTGGCTTTGGAGTGACCCTTTGTTGCATGTTGAGGGATTGTTATATGATCTATCTATGTTATTATTGTTGAGAGAACTTGCACTAGTGAAAGTATGAACCCTAGGCCTTGTTTCCTATCATTGCAATACCGTTTACGCTCACTTTTACCATTAGTTACCTTGCTGTTTTTATTATTTCAGATTACAAATACCTATATCTACCATCCAT
The DNA here is from genome assembly GCA_021605145.1 of Aegilops bicornis. Classification (NCBI taxonomy): domain Eukaryota; kingdom Viridiplantae; phylum Streptophyta; class Magnoliopsida; order Poales; family Poaceae; genus Aegilops; species Aegilops bicornis. Next base: position 246,246,043 of record CM038674.1, read on the forward strand.
ATTGCACTTGTATCACCATCTCTTCGCCGAACTAGTGCACCTATACAATCCACAATTGTATTGGGTGTGTTGGGGACACAAGAGACTCTTTGTTATTTGGTTGCAGGGTTGCTTGAGAGAGACCATCTTCATCCTACGCCTCCTACGGATTGATAAACCTTAGGCCATCCACTTGAGGGAAATTTGCTTCTGTCCTACAAACATGTGCACTTGCAGGCCCAACAACGTCTACCAGAAGAAGGTTACGTAGTAGACATCAAACAACTGCTGATCAAAAGAGATCTTGTGGATATGCCCCTCACATTCAAATGTTAATCAATTCCAAGATGGGAACTAGGACATATCTTCTTGATAGAGAGCATCTTCCCCTGAGGCCGGATTTTGAGGACAACGAGGTTGTCATGGATCCTTCCCATCCTACTTGTGCAGAAGCCCAGGAGAAGAGAGAGAAAGCAAAGGCTGCAAAAGCAGCAAAGGCAGGAAGTGCACCAGATGCCTCCACAGTGATGCTCAAGACCAAGAAAGATCAACTCAGTTATCTGCTTGAGGCTACAGTGAGAATTGAGAAGGGCTTGGCCACCCTGACTCAAAATCAGGAAAGTCTTGAGAGGATCATTGAGACTAAATTCCATGACCTAGATGTGAAGGTCACTGAGATACAGACTATTGTGGAGAAGCTCCAAGAAGAAGCTGAGGACATGGAGGATAGACCAACTCCATATACTTTACAAAGAGTGCCAAGGGCATAAAGGTCATCAGCAGTGCCAGTTGTTAGAGACTCTAGGACTACTACTTCAGCACCTGCAGCAATTGCCACGGTTGTACCTCCAGTGTCAACTCCTCCAGCTCCACAGACCTCTGCCGAAGCTTTTGCAGATGCCCTCATCTCCACACCATCTACGCACACCAGAGCAACAAGCCAGAACACCCCTTCAGGAGATCCCGAAGATCGTGCCTAGAGTGTCGTATAACACTATACATTTTCAAACTTTTTGGTAACTTGTTGCCAAAGGGGGAGAAAGAGTATAGATCTTAGGCTTCGAGAGAGAGAGAGAGATAGAGAGGGAGTGTGTGTGTTGGTTTTATTTGCTTCTCTTGCTACTTTGATTGTTTGGTTGTTTGATTCCTATGCTACAATTTGTGCTATGCTCGTGAGATACTTATGTGATCATGTGTTTGATCATACTATGCTTAATGTGTGGTTGCTTGCTTATATCCATGATTTTGTGTATGATCAATCACTTGTACCCTTGGTGATGAGTGCATGTTATTTAAATCTTATCATTTTGAGCGCTCCACCAAGATGTATGTGACATGGAAGAGTGACCCATGGTCCTAATCGATTGTGCATTTGCATTCAAAAGTGAACTTTAAATATTGCACAAATTTAGGGGGAGCTCTTGCTTATCACATACTTCAAAAGCGACGATGTATTTTATTCATATTATCATTTGTCGAAGCTTTGATCTATATGTTGTCATCAATTAACAAAAGGGGGAAGATTGAAAGTGCAACTAATCCCCGGGTGGTTTTGGTAATTCATAACAACATATAGCTCATTGAACTAATATCCTTTCAAGTTAAATATTTCAGAAAGTTCAATGATTGGCATGGCATGGACTAAGATGTGGACCCCTCAAAATGCCAAGGACAAAGATTGACAAGAGCTCAAGACTCTTCATTTCTATTTTAGTGATCCAAGATCACATTCAGTCCATAGGAAACCCAATACTATTAAGAGGGGATGAGGTGTTGCTTAATGGTCTACCTCAAAGTGCTTGATGATACTGCTCCAAAAACCCTCAGCCACTTTCTCATTTCCACATATGTCCAAAACCCAAAGTCAAACTTGGCCCCACCAAACCATTCTATCTGGCGCCACCGAGTTCTCTTGACATAGCCACTGCCAGAAACCCTAGACAATTCGATCACACCGATACAGATCTCGGTCTCACCGAGATGGCCTTGCAAACTCTCTGTTGCCTGTTGCAACTATTTTGGTCTCACCAAAATGTGCAATCTGTCCCATCGAGTTTCCTTGACATCCTCTCTATTGGCTTATTGCTTCACTTCGGTCTAACCGAGTTCATGCAATCGGTGCCACCGAGTTGATATTTTCCCTAAGCCCTAGCACATCGGTCCCACCGAGTTGTTCTCGTTGGTCCCACCAAGATTCCTGACGTTCACATTTTGAGCTGAATCGGTCCCACCGAGTTCTTCTATTCGGTCTGACCGAGTTGGGTCAAATGTGTGTAACAATTGGATTTTGTGTGGAGGCTATATATACCCCTCACCCCCTTCTCCATTTGAGAGAGAGCCATTAGAACGTGCCTACACTTCCACTACTCATTTTCTGAGGGAGAACCACCTACTCATGTGTTGAGACCAAGATATTCCAATCCTACCACTAGAATCTTGATCTCTAGCCTTCCCCAAGTTGCTTTCCACTCAAATCATCTTTCCACCATAGCCAAATCCGTGAGAGAGAGAGTTAAGTGGTGGGGAGACTATCATTTGAAGCACAAGAGCAAGGAGTTCATCATCAACACACCATCTATCACCTTTTGGAGAATGGTGTCTCCTAGATTGGTTAGGTGTCGCTTGGGAGCCTCCGACAAGATTGTGGAGTTGAACCAAGAAGCTTGTAAGGGCAAGGAGATCGCTTACTTCGTGAAGATCTACTCGAGTGAGGCAAGTCCTTCGTGGGCGATGGACATGGTGGGATAAACAAGGTTGCTTCTTCGTGGACCATTCGTGGGTGGAGCCCTCCGTGGACTCGCGCAACCTTTACCCTTCGTGGGTTGAAGTCTCCATCAACGTGGACGTACGATAGCACCACCTATCAGAACCATGCCAAAAATCTCCATGTCTACATTGTGTTTGCCTTCTCCAAACCCTTCCCTTTACCTTCATATGCAATTTTTACTTTCCACTGCTACACTCTTAGAATTGCATGTGTTGGTTGATTGCTTGACTTGTACTAGTTGCTAAAATCTGGCAACAATTAAAATTGGGAAAATGTTAGACTTTTATTTGGTCAAGTAGTCTAATCACCCCCCTCTAGACCTACTTTCGATCCTACATTGATGTACTATAAAAATGAATGACCCTAAGTAATTTGATGGAGTTGTTATTGAATGGGGCCGATGTTTTTGGTAAAGTGAGGAAGGTTGAAAGCATGTTTGAAAGAAGAGTGTGTGTGGTACCATATATCTAAAGTTCCCAAGGTCACCTTTAGCGTTTTGAGGGATAATTTGTTACATGCTCGATTAAATTATTTTGTGTATTTTAGTATTTGTCTAACTAAAAAAACTATAGAATAAGTTCAGCATAATGTAGTTTTTTAGTATAAAATGAGATTAAGTACCCACTTTGCTTTTTTCGTTATTTGATCAAACCCATATATAACCGCCACATGGAAAATAAAGAGGGACATGGGAGAGGTAATGGAGGCCCCTCATTTTGTCTCCTCCACATCTTGAGAGTCGCCACGAAGCTTCTTATCTCCTCTTCCCTCTTCCTCGGGCGGCGTCGTCAGCTAGGAGGGGAGTGGGATAGGTGGCGAGGTTGTCATTGTAGATATTAGGGCTAGGTTTATGAGTATTCTAGGGTAGCCTTGGCGGCAACTGGCGTTGCGGTTTAGATGTACTCTAGTGCCTACAGGTGGCATCAGTTGCTAGTGGATTGTTCCTTCCTCTCCGCGGCGGTGGTGGCTAGCGAAGTAGGAAGGAAGTTTGTGTTTCGTTCTCTCCCTTGGCAAGCTTCATGGAGTGGTGGATTCGATGCGTCCGACTTTCACTCTCCTACTTCTTCATCACTGTATAGGCGGAAAGAAGGAGGAGGGTGGATAGATGTTTTTCCATTCATATCTCGTATCCTTAGGGACTTCAAAGCTACATGAATGCTTATATGTCAATCTTCTTTGCCCACATTAATATCAACCTTTGGAACAAGAGATCAAACAAGAAAGTTCAGGCATACCCTATCCAACCTCCATGGTGAGGCCCTCGTTCCTTCGCTGGGTGATGGCAAGGTTCAACTGGAGTTGGTGGCAAAAGCAGCTCTGACGAAGTCTTGTTTGCAAAAAGAGAGGATGTGGTTGTAATTTCTGTTAAATATCTCTGCCACCGCTCTCATGTTGGTATGTTGTATTTGTGATGTATACGCGATAAATTTAGCAAGGCCCATAGGAGGACCATGACAGCGACGATGGTGGCCAGGCGAGTAGGAGCCTGTCGATTTTCAGAACTAGCTAGTCCTTGAAGAAATCTACAACTATCATCAAAGACGGTGAAGATGGCAGCGTGTTCTGGAATGGTAGAGGCCAGAAGCCCTGGTATGTGCAAAAAATGAACGACCCTAAGTAATTTGATGTACTATAAAACAATAGCGGGGCCACCAACCTTAATTTGATGTACTATAAAAATGAACGACCCTAAGTAATTTGATGGAGTTGTCATTGAATGGGGCCGATGTTTTTGGTGAAGTGAGGAAGGTTGAAAGTATGTTAGAAAGAAGAGTGTGTGTGGTACCATATATCTAAAGTTCCCAAGGTCACCTTTAGCGTTTCGAGGGACAATTTGTTACATGCTCTATTAATTTGTTTTGAGTTTGTGCTTGACTGTGTTGCCTCAACCAGTGGGAGGTGGTGCTATTGGCCTTTGTGTTCGGTAGCTGTATTTTTTTTTGGAATTTAACATAATGGCAGAACTCTTTGCCTCTTCGACAAAAAAGATTAAGGATCCCTAGATAGGACTAAAAGGATATTTGATTGCTCTTAATACAAAATATAACATGAACCAAAGTTTTTTTAACTTATGAACCGAAGTGTTTTTACAACAAGGAACTTGTTGATCGCAACTAAATTAACCCATGTCAAAAAATACATGATTTTTTTAACACAATAGAGCCGTCACAACATATTGAGATTGATCACCACAAACTTACAAAACCTACTGTGAAGGTACAATTATTTGGCCTAAACATGCACTTGAGGTACAAATCTCTCTTGTGTTGACACATGCATGCCACCTGAGCAATGTGCATGCACTGGGCTACTCAGATTCTTTGCCAAATGCCCCCTACAAGTCTATGAAATTTTTGCCACAATCCCTTGGACAACGTAGAGATGTAATTTAGGACAGTAAACTCACCTAACCCCAGCCATCTCACGGGCTCAGTGTTTCTAGCCATCCATTTTCCCAATCAGGGCAATTCTAACTATTAGATCTGCTGTCTGAGGGGCTGCTGCTCTAAGAGAACAAAGAACCTCTCTGGTCAATGATGACCCACAAGTATAGGGGATCTATCGTAGTCCTTTCTATAAGTAAGAGTGTCGAACCCAACGAGGAGCAGAAGGAAATTACAAGCGGTTCAGCAAGGTATTCTCTGCAAGAACTGAAATTATCGGTATCAGAAAGTTGTGTGATAAGATAATTCGTAACGAGTAACAAGTAACAAAAGTAACTAAGGTGCAGAAAGGTGGCCCAATCCTTTTTGTAGCAAAGGACAAGCCTGGAAGAACTCTTATATAAAGCAAAGCGCTCCCGAGGACACATGGTAATTACTGTCAAGCTAGTTTTCATCACGCTCATATGATTTGCATTCATTACTTTGATAATTTGATATGTGGGTGGACCGGTGCTTAGGTGATTTCCTTCCTTGGACAAGCCTCCCACTTATGATTAACTACTCTCGTAAGCATCCGCAACTACAAAAGAACAATTAAGATAAATCTAACCATAGCATGAAACATATGGATCCAAATCAGCCCCTTACGAAGCAACACATAAACTAGGGTTTAAGCTTCTGTCACTCTAGCAACCTATCATCTACTTATTACTTCCCAATGCCTTCCCCTAGGCCCAAATCATGGTGAAGTGTCATGTAGTCGACGTTCACATAACACCACTAGAGGAGAGATAACATACATCTCATCAAAATATCGAACGAATACCAAATTCACATGATTACTTATAACAAGACTTCTCCCATGTCCCCAGGAACAAACGTAACTACTCACAAAGCATATTCATGTTCATAATCAGATGATTATTAATTATCATTAAGGATCTAAACATACGATCTTCCATCGAATAAACCAACTATCATCAACTACAAGGAGTAATCAACACTACTAGCAACCCACAGGTACCAATCTGAGGTTTTGAGACAAAGATCGGACACAAGAGACGAACTAGGGTTAGAGGAGATGGTGCTGGTGAAGATGTTGATGGAGATTGACCCCTTCTCGATGAGAGGATTGTTGGTGATGACGACGGGGATGATTTTCCCCTCCAGGAGGGAAGTTTCCCTGGCAGAATAGCTCCATCGGAGCCCTAGATTGGTTCTGCCAAGGTTCCACCTCGAGATGCGGCGCTTCTTCCTGAAAGCTTCCTTCTGATTTTTTCCAGGTCAAAACACACCATATAGCAGAAGATGGGCACTGGAGGCCTGCCAAGGGGCCCACAAGGTAGGGGGCGCCGAGGGGGTAGGGCGCGCCCCCACTGTCGGTGTCAAAACCGGCGGATCTCGGGTAGGGGGTCCCGATCTGTGCGTCTTAGGCTGATGGTAACAGGAAGCAAGGGACACAATGTTTACCCAGGTTCGGGTCCTCTCGATGGAGGTAAAACCCTACTTCCTGCTTGATTAATATTGAAGATATGGGTAGTACAAGAGTAGATCTACCACGAGATCGTAGAGGCTAAACCCTAGAAGCTAGCCTATGATGGTATGATTGTAATTGTGATCGGACTTCTAAGGACCAACCTCTCCGGCTTATATAGGCACCAGAGAGGGCTAGGGTTTACATGGAGTCGGTTACAAGGAAGGAAATACAATATCCGGATTGCCAAGCTTGCCTTCCATGCCAAGGAGAGTCCCATCCGGACACGGGACGAAGTCTTGAGTCTTGTATCTTCACGCTTCAATAGTCCGGACGATGGATATAGTCTGGCTGTCCGGATACCCCCTAATCCAAGACTCCCTCAGTAGCCCCTGAACCAGGCTTCAATGACGATGAGTCCAGCCAGTGATCTTGTCTTCGACATTGCAAGGCGGGTTCCATCTCCGAATACTCCAAAGTACCTGTTACGACGAATAGTGTCCGGAACTCCATCAATGTTGTATTTCTTGGCTTCAATGCCTCAATAATGACCATCTCCACGTGTCGAGCGAATGCGAGGAGCCGAGGTATTTTTTGCGTTTGCCACCCTCAATCCTTTGGGCTGACCGCCTATTTGAAGAGACGGGGATTCTCAGATCCAAAACTCACTCTTCCCCCTCGAGCAAGCATCCAACAGAGCGCTCCGGAAAAACCATTCCAACATGGCCGGTCGTCATAGCTCCTCTGCTTGCTCTCCTCGCTCCAAGCCGGGGGACTGGGAAGAGTGTTTAGTTCCCCATAGCCGTTTGATTGAGTTACAAACCCAAGGGTTTCTCCCACCAGCATTCATGGTCCCCGTCCGAGCCGGAATAGCCACCTATAATGGCGGGGAGCAAGCGGAGAGATCTCCCAATCCATCTCCAGAGGAGCGAATATGCCTCATCCCGCATCTGCTAAGAGGCGTCGGGTTTCCTATCCACCCGTTCCTTCACGGGCTCCTAGAGTTCTACGGCCTCCAGTTACACAACTTTACCCCTGCCTCTATACTACATATAGCAGGGTACGTTGCCCTTTGCGAGCTATTTCTAGGCTGCGAGCCTCACTTCGGGTTATGGAAGAAGTCATTTCGCCTTGTCCCCCAACCAGGAGAATCCCCATGTCAAGTGGGCGGAGCGAAATACGGCGCATTGTCAAACCGGATATCTATCCGCACTCCCAAGAAGGCACCAGAGAACCGGCCTTCGGAATGGTTTTATATTGATGATGTTCCCCTTCCGGATCAAGTCCGGACAGGTCTCCCCAAGTTCAGTGACGCCCCACCGAGGGCACGTCAAAGCTGGCGCCCCCGGAGCCCTCGAGAGGAGGATACCAGGGAAGTACACTTCCTGATGAGCAGGATAAAATTGCTGGCCAAGTCCGGACTGACGATAATCGAGGTCATGGCAATATGCATAATACGGGGGGTGCAACCTCTTCAATACCGGGGGAAGCCCATGTGGCACTTCAACGGGGAAGATGATGCCACCAGTGGCCGTAAGGGTCCGGACTCGCCACTTTGCTCGCAAGGATATTGTCCGAATTATACAAAGGAGAAGAGGAAGAATTTCTTCGCATTAAACCGCTGGATGGATTCTCCATGTGCAACCCCCAAACCGGGTAAGTCATTATTCCTTTCCTGCTTCACTCATCGCGCGTTCTTCGCTAAGATCATCTCGCTCGACATTTCGAAAGGTGAACCGAGGAGGGTCGTAGAAGGAATCTCCAGCCCCTCCCCGCAGCCAGAGGACCCCGGAAGGGCCCTAGATCCAGGACTCGAAGAGGATCCAGATATTACCGTGGAGCTTGTCAACGGGATATTTTATCAAGCGGGATGTGATGGCGCCTCAGCGGCCATTATTGCTGACTACCCTGGACTGCTACCTACGTCGCGTGTAAGCCAAACCGAAAAACCCTATCCTCCGAAGAAGACTCCCATCAGGTGTCATGCCTTACCCTTGAAGTGTCGTGTTTTTTGCAGAGACGACGGTCGGAGCGCGGGGCCGAGCCCCTAGGGACTCATCGGCCAAGGGCGTCCGGATCGGGCAGGCTCAAGCGGAAGGCGGTAAAGGTCGACACGCCGCTACAGAGGTAAGAAAAAAACCTGTCCTACGATTATGGTATTTAAAGTATAACGGCGCCCTTTGCGTCCTGGCAGGAAGAGGAATCGCCGGACTATATCCGAGGACCCTGCCAATCACACCTCCACCAGCCGGATTCCAGAACCTGCCTCGAGAGCGGAGGTAGACGCGGGGCCGATGCCGCATAGTTCTCCGACAGAGGACGCAGATATGCTCTCGGCCACGAACTCCGAAGTAGAGAGCGCCATGAATCACCGGCGCCGACGGGCCGTGCTTCGGAACAACATCTTTTTCGAAGAGGCATTTAATGCCTTCAATTCGGGAGACACATACATCCGAGCTGCTCAAGGCGGGCTTGCCCAAGCGACGGACCAGTATACCAAAGATATACGGGTAAAATGTTTTGATAAGCATGTATAGCAGTAGCCCCTGAGACTTGAAATGGTTGGAACAACTGTTTTAAGGATCAATATATGTACATGTCCTTGTAGATAAGAATGAGCAAATCGCTCTGGAGTCGGAGGAGTGCAAGGCCGAGCTAAAGGCCACAGTTGCGAAGTTAGAGGAATCCCAAAAACCCTCATCTGGTAACATTTGTCTCAATTGTGCGAATATGCACCAGTTAGTAAGTGGCTGATATGACAAGTCTAACAGGAAATTCTGCAGACAATCCCGGGGTAAATCCGAGGGCGTAAGAGATGACGAATCACATCTTAAAAGGCAGCTGAAGGCTGGCGAGCGCATTCTTACGCAGGTTAGGCAGGAGAAGAAAAATCTTCAAGATGCCAAAGTCCACCTGGACTTGGAGTTAAAAGACGTCCGTGCTCAGCTGGCGGACTCCCTAAAGGAGAACAAAAGGCTTCGACGCGGTATTTATGGTAAGTGCCTAAGACGAACTGTAGTATAGTTCGGCGCAGAAGTATATTGAAAGGATTTTGCTTGTAGGAATGTTAACAGGTCGCATACGAGGAGGAGATGCCCTCATCTGCAAGCGAGTTACTACAAGACCTCTCACAACTGCACAAGCGAGCTCGGCAGGTGATGCAGGGCGTTGCTTAGGCCTTGTGGCCATCAAGCTTCCTGCCGAATGGCATGGGAGAGCTTGCGGATATGCTTCAAGGAGCACGGCGGCGCTTCCGATTGTGGAAGATATCAGCCTGCCGGCAAGGTGCGAGAGAAACCTGGGCTATGGTGAAGACGCGCTACACCAAGCTGGACCCGAACCATATGGCCGAAGTCGGACCGGCGGGGCCAGATGGGCAAGAAATTCCCGTGAGTCTGGTATATGACCAGGTAGCGTTAGCCGCAAAATATTCTCAACAGGATTGTAAGCTAGATAGCTTGTTGAATGGTATAGAGGAGGAATATAGTCAGTCCAAGTGACTGTGTAATTCAATGGACATAATTAGTCCCTAGCCGGATTAAAATCATTTGTCATGGCGGACCTTTTCGCTTCAGCCCCCGAATCCTAAAGTCAGGGGTGTGTCCGAATACCCATTCGGTTATACAAAACCGGGGTATGCGTGGAAACCAGGCGTAGGGGTCATAAGTGCTTGAACAGACAAGTACCCAACTAGTTATGTTATATTACATGGATAGTAAGAAACATCTTCCAGGGAGAGTAGTTCCGTTAGGGGTTCCTTTCCCTGGGTAAGCATGCGATAATGCACATGTCCACACTGTGAACGATTGCGCAGGATACAAAACTTCTGGGGATTTGCGTTGTAATAACGAATACATCTTTTGTTCACCGACCGAATATTCTCTTAAGGAAGCTAGCTTTCGGCTTCACCCAGTCCGAGGTACACATCCGGCTGAACCAGCAGTAACAATCGCCGAGGTGCTCCCCTTATGCCCTAGCCGAATTAACGGGAACGTAGGGCATAAACACAAGAGCCAAGCAACCCAGCTTGGCCACATCTTAAGTCATATTGATGCATATAATGGTGAATAAAAGGCACATATGGAAAAAGAATGCATATGTGATGGGCAGAAAGCCATGTGAGTAATTATTTTTAGCTTCCGTATAGGAAGCCCCCAGGTATTGCCTACACACCTAGTGCGGACGGAGTGATCCAGGAGTTAGCACTGTATTGAATACTTTGTGTGAAGAGGAAAAAGGTCGAGAAAGGAAAAGGGATGGAGCATAATTAAAAAGGAGGGGTTAGGAGACGAACACTGAGTTCGGCGTTAGGCATAGAATATCCGAGTCCGCCGCGTTCCATGGGTTTGGCTCGAGTGCATTATCGGATGCATTACGTAAGCGGTACGCTCCTCCGGTGAGAACTTTGTCAATGACGAAGGGACCCTCCCACTTGGGTTTGAGCTTGTCCTTCTTCTTTTCTGGTAGGCGTAGAACGAGCTCGACAATATTATAAGTTTTGGCCCGCACTTCTCTGCTTTGATATCGTCGAGACTGTTGCTGATAGAATGTGGAGCGGGCTTTTGCGACGTCGCGCTCCTCCTCCAGGGCATCCAAGTTATCCTGCCGATCTAACTCGGCTTCGTTCTCTTCATACATGCGTACGCGTGGTGAATCATGTATTATGTCGCAGGGTAATATCGCTTCGCGCCGTACACCATAAAAATGGTGTATATCCGGTGGTGCGATTCGGGCGTGGTCCGCAACCCCGTGAGTACGGAGTCGAGCTTCGACCCAAAGGCGTATCCGACTCTGTCAAGGATCGCACTAGTCTGGGTTTGATGCCGCTCATAATGAGACCATTTGCCCGCTCTACCTGGCCGCTTGTTTGGGGATGGTTGACGGAAGCGTAATCAAGCTTAATGCCCATTTTTGCGCACCAAGTTTTCACTTCGTCGGCTGTGAAATTTGAGCCATTATCAGTGATGATCTTGTGGGGACACCGTATCGGTGTACAACCCCGGATATGAAGTCTATTACTGGTCCGGATTCAGCCGTTTTGACTGGTTTGGCTTCTATCCATTTGGTGAATTTGTCCACCATGACCAATAAGTATTTTTTTCTTATGGCTTCCCCCTTTAAGAGGTCCGACCATATCTAGCCCCCAGACCACGAAGGGCCAAGTTATGGGGATTGTTTGGAGAGCGGTAGGGGGCATATGACTCTGATTGGCAAAGAGCTGGCAACCAACTCAATGTTGGACAAGGTCATGTGCGTCTGCTCGGGCCGTCGGCCAGTAGAAACCTGTACGGAAGGCCTTGCTGACTAATGCTCGAGCTGCGGCATGGTGCCTGCCCAGTCCGGCATGGATTTCAGCCAAGAGCTGCCGCCCTTCCTCTTCGGAGATGCATCTTTGGAGCACTCCGGTAGCACTTTTCTTGTAGAGTTCCCCTTTGTAGACTTTGTAAGCTTTAGAGCGCCGGACGATGCAGCGTGCTTCATTTTGGTCTTCGGGGAGCTCCTGCCTATTTAGGTAGGCCAAGAAAGGTTCAGTCCACGGGGCGATTACAACCATGATTTCATGGGCCGAGGATGTTATTTCGGTGGAAGAACCTCCGATTATGTCTGATAGTTCGGAATCTTGGGGTGTATTCGGATCCGTGCTAGTATTGCCGGACTCTCCTTCCCATACTACGAATGGCTTGAACAACCGTTCCAAGAATATGTTAGGTGGGACAGGGTCGCGTTTAGCGCCGATGTGAGCGAGGACGTCCGCCGCTTGATTGTTTTCTCGAGCCACATGGTGGAATTCGAGCCCCTCGAGCCGCGGCATGATAACTTGTGGATGGCTGGCGGCCCCCTCTGGTGCTTTCTTTGCCCAACATTTTTTATATATTCCAAAATAATTCTCCGTGAAGTTTCAGGACTTTTGGAGTTGTGCAGAATAGGTCTCTAATATTTGCTCCTTTTCCAGTCCAGAATTCCAGCTGCCGGCATTCTCCCTCTTCATGTAAACCTTGTAAAACAAGAGTGAAAAGGCATAAGCATTGTGCTATAATGTGTAATAACAACCCATAATGCAATAAATGTCAATATAAAAGCATGATGCAAAATGGGCGTATCAACTCTCCCAAGCTTAGACATCGCTTGTCCTCAAGCGAAAGCCAAAATCAAAAAATATGTCCACATGTTTAGAGATAGAGGTGTCGATAAAATAAAATACGGGCATGAGGGCATCATGATTATATTTAGAATAACAACATATATTGTCATATAATTTCTTATGCTAAAGTAACAATTCATTCACAAGGTAGAGTATGAATCAAAAACTTCATTGAAAACTAACAAACTATGATCTCAGTCATCAGAGCAATTGCAATTTATCATAACATCAAAAAGAGTCGATTCAAGAGCTTTTTAGCAAGTCCACATACTCAACTATCATTTAGTCTTTCGCAATTGCTAACACTCACACGATACTTATCGGTTCAAAGCTTCAATCGGACACAGAGAAAATAGGGCTTATAGTTTCGCCTCCCAACCTTTTACCTCAAGGGTAGTGTCAACAATAATACTTCATGATAACCTACATCCACGTGGATATATATATCTGGATCTCTCCAACACATAGTGCTTGCCAAAAGAAAAAGAAGAAAAGGGAAAGGTGAAGATCTCCATGACTCTTGTATAAGGGTAGGAGATAAAAGTAAAAGATAGGCCCTTCGCAGATGGAAGCAGAGGTTGTCATACGCTTTTCTGGTTGGATGCACAAAATCTTAATGCAAAAGAACGTCACTTTATATTGCCGCTTGTGATAAAGAACTTTATTATGCAGTTTGTCGCTTTTATTTCTTCCATATCACAAGTTCGTATAAATCTTATTTTCTTCACACTAATAAATCATACATATTTAGAGAGCAATTTTTATTGCTTGCACCGATGACAACATACTTGAAGGATCTTACTCAATCCATAGGTAGGTATGGTGGACTCTCATGGCAAAACAGGTTTAAGGGATGTTTGGAAGCACAAGTAGTATCTCTACTTGGTGCAAAGGATTTGGCTAGCATAAGAGAGAAAGGCAAGCTCGATGATACGTCCATTTTGCATCATGCTTTTATATCAATATTTATTGCATTATGGGTTGTTATTACACATTATGTCACAATACTTATGCCTTTTCTCTCTTATTTTACAAGGTCTACATGAAGAGGGAGAATGCCGCAAATCGGAATTACAGAATTTGGAAAAGGAGAAAATATTAGAGACCTATTCTGCACAACTCCAAAAGTCCTGAAACTCCATGAAACTCAGTTTTGGAATATATTAAAAATACTGGGCGAAGAAAGCACCAGAGGGGGCCACCCACTATCCACGAGGGTGGAGGGCGTGCCCTACCCCCCTGGGCGCGCCCCCTGCCTCGTGGGCCACCTGGAAGCCCCCCGATGCCCATCTTCTAGTATAAGGTGTCTTTTGCCCTGGAAAAAATCATAAGGAAGCTTTCGGGACGAAGTATCGCCGTCTCGAGGCGGAACCTTGGCAGAACCAATATAGGGCTCCGGCAGAGCTGTTCTGTCGGGGAAACATCCCTCCGGGAGGGGCAAATCATCACCATCGTCATCACCATCGATCCTCTCATCGGGAGGGGGTCAATCCCCATCAACATCTTCACTAGCACCATCTCCTCTCAAACCCTAGTTCATCTCTTGTATCCGATCTTTGTCTCAAAACCTCAAATTGGTACCTGTGGGTTGCTAGTAGTGTTGATTACTCCTTGTAGTTGATGCTAGTTGGTTTATTCAATGGAAGATTATATGTTCAGATCCTTTATGCACATTAATACCCCTCTAATTATGAACATGAATACGATTTGTGAGTAGTTATGTTTGTTCCTGAGGACATGTGAGAAGTCTTGTTATACGTAGTCATGTGAATTTGGTATTCGTTCGATATTTTGATGAGATGCATGTTGTCTTTCCTCTAGTGGCGTTATGTGAACGTCGACTATATGACACTTCACCATTGTTTGGGCCTAGGGGAAGGCATTGGGAAGTAATAAGTAGATGATGGGTTGCTAGAGTGACAGAAGCTTTAACCCTAGTTTATGAGTTGCTTCGTAAGGGGCTGATTTTGGATCCATATATTTCATGCTATGGTTAGGTTTACCTTAATTCTTCTTTCGTAGTTGCGGATGCTTACGAGGGGGTTAATCATAAGTGGGATGCTTGTCCAAGGAAGGGCAGTACCCAAGCACCGGTCCACCCACATATCAAATTATCAAAGTAACGTAACGCGAATCATATGAGCATGATGAAAACTAGTTTGACGATAATTCCCATTTGTCCTCGGAGCGCTTTCCTTTATATAAGAGTTTGTCCAGGCTTTTCCTTTGCTACAATAAGGATTGGGCCACCTTGCTGCACCTTGTTTACTTTTGTTACTTGTTACCCGTTATGAATTACCTTATCACAAAACTATCTGTTACCGATAATTTGATTGCTTGCGAGAGAGAATACCTTCTTGAAAACTGCTTGTCATTTCCTTCTGCTCCTCGTTGGGTTCGACACTCTTACTTATTGAAAGGAATACGATAGATCCACTATACTTGTGGGTCATCAAGACTCTTTTCTGGCGCCGTTGCCGGGGAGTGAAGCGCCTTTGGTAGATGGAATTTGGTAAGGAAAAATTTATATAGTGTGCTGAAATTTACTGTCACTTGTTACTATGGAAAATATTCCTTTGAGGGGCTTGTTCGGGGTATCTTCACCCCGACTAGTAGAGCAAAGAGTTTCTCCTCAACGTACTGAACCTACTGAAAATGTTTACTTTGAAATTCCTGTGGGTATGATAGAGAAACTGCTAGCTAATCCTTCTACAAGAGATGTTACATTACAACCCGATATGCACATAATCTATGTGGATGAAGTTTGTGGATTATTTAAGCTTGCAGGTATACCCGAGGATGTTATCAAGAAGAAGGCCTTCCCTTTATCTTTGAAGGGAAAGGCATTGACATGTTTTAGGCTATGTGATGATATTGGATGATGGAACTACAACCGACTGAAATTGGAATTTCATCAGAAGTTTTATCCTATGCATCTGGTTCATCGTGATCGTAATTATATATATAATTTTTGGTCTCGTGAAGGAGAAAGTATCGCTCAAGCTTGGGGTAGGCTTAAGTCAATGTTATATTCATGCCCCAATCATGAGCTCTCAAGATAAATTATTATTCAAAAAATTTATACTCGGCTTTCTCTCAATAATCGTTCCATGCTCGATACTTCTTGTACTGGTTCTTTTATGATGAAGACTATTGAAATCAAATGGGATTTATTGGAAAGAATTAAACGCAACTCTGAAGATTGGGAACTCGACGAAGGTAAGGAGTCAGGTATAACACCTAAGTTTGATTGTGTTAAATCTTTTATGGATACCGATGCTTTTCATGAATTTAGCACTAAATATGGACTTGACTCTGAGATAGTAGCTTCTTTACGTGAATCATTTGCTACTCATGTTGATCTCCCTAAGGAGAAGTGGTCTAAATATCATCCTCCCATTGAAGTAAAAGTAGTTGAACCTATTAAAGTTGAAGAAAAGACTATCACTTATAATGTTGATCCTATTGTTCCTACCGCTTATATTGAGAAACCACCTTTCCTGTTAGAATAAAGGATCATGCTAAAGCTTCAACTATGGTTCGTAAGAGTAATGCTAGAACACCTACACCCTCTCATAAATTAAAGTTGAACCTAGTATTGCTATGGTTAAGGATCTCTTGGTCGATAATATTGATGGGCATGTTATTTACTTCTATGATGAAGCTGCTAGAATTGCTAGACCCGATACTAAAAATAAACATAGACCTGTTGTTGGCATGCCTGTTGTTTATGTTAAAATAGGAGATCACCATTATCATGGCTTATGTGATATGGGTGCTAGTGTCAATGCAATACCTTATACTTTATATAAAGAAATTATGCATGATATTGCACCTGCTGAGATAGAAGATACTGATGTTACTATTAAGCTTGCCAATAGAGATACTATTTCACCAGTTGGGATTGTTACAGATGTTGAAGTCTTGTGTGGGAAAATTAAATATCCTGCTGATTATCTTGTTCTTGCTTCCCCACAAGATGACTTTTGTCCCATTATATTTGGTAGGCCCTTCTTGAATACTGTTAATGCTAAGATAGACTGCGAAAAGGATATTGTTACTATTGGTTTAGGGGTATGTCTCATGATTTTAATTTTGCTAAATTTCGTAGACAACCCATGATAAAGAATTGCCTAGTAAAGATGAAATTATTGGTCTTGCTTCTATTGCAGTGCCTCCTAATGATCCTTTAGAACAATATTTTCTAGACCATGAAAATGATATGTTTATGAATGAAAGAAGGGAAATAGATGAAGTATTCTTCAAAAAGGGACCTATTTTGAAGCACAACCTGCCTATTGAAATTCTAGGGGATCCTCCTCCACCCAAGGGTGATCCCATGTTTGAGCTTAAACCATTACATGATACTCTTAAATATGCTTATCTTGATGAAAAGAAGATGTATCCTATTATTATTAGTGCTAACCTTTCAGGCCAGGAAGAAGATAAAATATTGAAAACTCTGAAGAAGCATCGTGCTGCTATTGGATATATTCTTGATGATCTTAAGGGCATTAGTCCCACTCTATGCCAGCACAAAATAAAATGGGAGAAAGACGCTAAACAGGTTGTTGATCACCAACGACGGTTAAATCCTAAGATGAAAGAAGTGGTAAGAAATGAAATACTAAAGCTTCTGGAGGCAGGTATAATTTATCATGTTGCTGATAGTCAGTGGGTAAGTCTTGTCCATTGTGTCCCTAAGAAGGGAGGTATTACCGTTGTTCCTAATGATAAGACGAATTGATCCCACAAAGAATTGTTACATGTTATAGAATGGTAATTGATATCCGCAAATTAAATAAAGCTACTAGAAAAAGAATCATTAGCCTTTACCTTTTATTGATAAAATGCTAGAAAGATTATCCAAACATACACATTTTTTCTTTCTAGACGGTTATTCTGGTTTCTCTCAAATACCTGTGTCGGAAGAGGATCAGGAAAATACCACTTTTACTTGCCCTTTCGGTACCTTTTCTTATAGACATATGCCTTTTGGTTTATGTAATGCACCTGCTACCTTTAAAAGATGTATGGCTGCTATATTTTCCGACTTCTGTGAAAAGATTGTTGAGGTTTTCATGGATGATTTCTCCGCGTATGGAACTTCTTTTGATGATTGCTTAAGCAACCTTGATCGAGTTTTGCAGAGATGTGAAGAAACTAATCTTGTCTTGAATTGGAAGAAGTGCCACTTTATGGTTAATGAAGGTATTGTCTTGGGGCATAAAATTTCTAAAAGAGGTATTGAAGTTGATAAAGCTAAAGTTGATGCTATTGAAAAGATATTGTGTCCTAAGGACATTAAAGGTATAAGAAGTTTCCTTGGTCATGCCGGTTTTTATAGGAGGTTCATTAAAGACTTCTCAAAAATTTCTAGGCCTCTGACTAATCTCTTACAAAAAGATGTTCCTTTTGTCTTCGATGATGATTGTGTAGAAGCATTTGAAATACTTAAGAAAGCCTTGATTTATGCACCTATTGTTCAGCCACCTGATTGGAATTTACCCTTTGAAATTATGTGTGATGCTAGTGATTATGTTGTAGGTGCTATTCTAGGACAAAGAGTTGATAAGAAATTAAATGTTATCCAATATGCTAGTAAAACTCTAGACAGTGCCCAGAGAAATTATGCTACTACTGAAAAAGAAATTTTAGCAGTTGTATTTGCTTGTGATAAGTTCAGACCTTATATTGTTTATTCTAACTGTTCACACTGATCATGCTGCTATTAAATAGCTTATGGAAAAGAAAGATGCTAAACCTAGACTTATTAGATGGGTTCTCTTGCTACAAGAATTTGATTTGCATATTATTAATAGGAAGGGAGCTGAGAACCTGTTGCATAACTTGTCTAGGTTAGAAAATGTTCTTGATGACCCACTCCTATTGATGATAGTTTTCACGATGAACAATTAGCTATCATAAATGCTTCTCGTCTTGCTCCATGGTATGTTGATTATGCTAATTACATTGTTGCTAAATTAATACCACCTAGTTTCACATACCAAAGAAAAGAAAAAGTTTTTCTATGATTTAAGACATTACTTACGGGATGACCCACACCTTTATAAAGAAGGAGTAGATGGTGTTATTAGGCGTTGTGTACACGAGCATGAACAGGAACAGATCCTCACGCAAGTGCCACTCCGAGGCTTATGGAGGACACCACTTTGGAGATAGAAGCGCACATAAGGTATTGCAATCCGGTTTTTATTGGCCTACTCTTTTCAAAGATGCCCGTAAGTTTGTCTTGTCTTGTGATGAATGTCAAAGAATTGGTAATATTAGTAGATGTCAAGAAATGCCTATGAAATATTCACTTGTTATTGAACCATTTGATGTTTGGGGCTTTGATTATATGCCGTTTCCTTCCTCTAATGGGTATACACATATTTTAGTTGCTGTTGATTATGTTACTAAGTGGGTAGAAGCTATTCCAATTAGTAGTGCTGATCATAACACCTCTATTAAGATGCTTAAAGAAGTTATTTTTCCGAGGTTTGGAGTCCCTAGATACTTAATGACTGATGGTGGTTCACATTTTATTGATGGTGCTTTTCGTATAATGCTTGCTAAGTATGATGTTAATCATAGAATTGCATCTCCATACCACCCACAGTCTAGTGGTCAAGTAGAACTGAGTAATGGAGAGATTAATTTAATTTTTCTAAAGACTGTTAATAGATCTAGAAATAATTGGTCCAAGAAACTTGATGATGCATTATGGGCCTATAGAACTGCATATAAAAATCCTATGGGTATGTTTCTGTATAAAATGGTTTATGGAGAAGCATATCACTTACCTCTCGAACTAGAACATAAGGCATATTGGGCCAATTAAGAGCTCAATTATGATTTCAAACTTGCCGGTGAGAAGAGACTATTTGACATTAGCTCACTTGATGAGTGGAGAACTCAAGCCTATGAGAATGCCAAACTGTTTAAAGAAAAAGTTAAAAAATGGCATGACAAAAGGATACAAAAGCGTGAGTTTAATGCAGGTGATTATGTTCTGTTATACAACTCTCCTTTAAGATTTTTTGCAGGAAAACTCCTCTCTAAATGGGAAGGTCCTTACGTTATCAAGGAGGTCTATCGTTCTGGTGCCATAAAAATCAACAACTTCGAAGGCACAAATCCGAAGGTGGTGAACGGTCAAAGAATCAAACATTATATCTCAGGTAATCCCATAAATGTTGAAACAAATGCTATTGACACCGTAACTTGAGGAGTACATAAGGGACACTTTACGTAACGCGTTTAGGACTCCAAAAAGGAATAGGTATGTGGTACGGTAAGTAAACCGACTCCAAAACAGTTCTAATAGCAGTTTTTCTCTGTTTTGGAATATTTAAAAAAATAGGAAAATAAGAAGTAGTCTGAAAGGGACACGAGGCATCCACGAGGGTGGAGGGTGCGCCCTACCCCCTGGGTGCGCCCCCTGCCTCGTGGGCACCTCGTGTGCCCTCCGGACTCTGTTTTCTTGCACGATACTTCTTTTGGTCGGTAAAAATTCATTATATAATCTCCCGAAGGTTTTGACCACGGTACCATGACAAAATCCTCTGCTTTTGTTTCGAGCTGTTTTTCTGACAGATCTAGATCACCATGACGTCTTCAAGCGCCCCCAAGGAAATTTTTTTCGAGAAGGTCATCAACCCCTACCTCGCGGAGGTGCTGCAACACCCTCAAACCATTGAGATGCGTGAGGGGGTGCTGCACATCCGCAATGTTGAGGGACCAAGGAGGACCGGAAGTGTGGAGACAAGACTCGAAGCAATGGAGCAACAAGTTTTCAAGTGCCAGGGGATGGTGGAACGCGGACTCAACGCCAACCACATGATGATCATGAGTTCACCAACAACCACAAGCTGGATGCCAAGAACATTGGGGATACCATCTTCAAGCTTCACGAGAAAATCGAGCACCTCCAAGCCCAGATCTATGACCTGCAAAACCAAAATTGTGAGTATGAATTTAGATTCAAGAGGATGAGTTTGGCTGTAGATTTGAGGATCCCGGAGACTCGATCATCCTTCTATGATAGTGACCCTATGCCTTGGAAGATGGATGACAAGCCTACATCATCAACAACTCCATCATCACCACCTCTGAAGAAAGAGATATAAATACATGGGTATGGGCACTCCCCTTGGCAACTGCCAAGCTTGGGGGAGGTGCCCCGGTATCGTATCACCATCACACTTCTATCTTTACTTTTTTTCTTAGTTTGATTCTTTTGGTTATATCTTGATCTAGTAGAATAAAGTTTAGTATGATCTAGCTTTGACTTTTTGTGTTGATCCTTATCTATGTAATCGAGTCCGTGAGCTATATATAATAAAGATTAGTCTTGAGTAGAGGGCTTGGTTATCTTGCTATGATTTTGAGGTAATAAAAGAGAAAAGAAAGAATAAAAAGAAATAAAGAGATCATATTGATCTTATGGAGAGTAATGACTTCACATATAAAGAGTATGATGAATAAAAGTTGTTGAGAGTTGACAAACATAGTTTTGGTCATCGTTGCAATTAATAGGAAGTAACAAAGAAAGAGAGGTTTTCACATATAAATATACTATATTGGACATATTTTATGATTGTGAGCACTCATTAGAATATGACATGCTAAAATGTTGATGTTGGACAAGGAAGATAACGTAATGGGTTATGTTTTATTATATCCGAAATAAATTATATTGTCATGGATCATCCAACATGTTGAGCTTGCCTTTCCCCCTCATGCTAGCCAAATTCTTTGCACCAAGTAGAGATACTACTTGTGCTTTCAAGTATCCTTAAACCCAGTTTTGCCATGAGAGTCCACCATATCTACCTATGGATTGAATAAGATCCTTCAAGTAAGTTTTCATTGTTGCAATCAATAAAAATTGCTCTCTAAATATGTATGATCTATTAGTGTGGAGAAAATAAGCTTTATACGAGCTTGTGACATGGAAGAAATAAAAGCGACAGACTGCATAATAAAGGTCCCTATCACAAGTGGCAATATAAAGTGATGTTCTTTTGCATTAAGATTTTGTGCATCCAACCATAAAATCACATGGAAACCTCTGCTTCCCTCTGCGAAGGGCCTATCTTTTATTTTTGTCTTATACCTTATACAAGAGTCATGGCGATCTTCACCTTTCCTTTTTACACTTTATCCTTTGACAATCACTATGTATTAGAAAGATCACGATATATATATATATATATATATATATATATATATATATATATATATATATATATATATATATATATATATATCCAATTGGATGTGGGTTTTCATAAAGCATTATTGTTGATGTTACCCTTGAGGTAAAGGTTGGGAGGCAAAACTATAAGCCCCTATCTTTCTCTGTGTCCGATTAAAACTTCATACCGATAAGTATTGGCGTGAGTGTTAGCAATTGTGAAAGACTAAATGATAGTTGAGTATGTGGACTTCTGAAAAGCTCTTATATTGACTCTTTCCGATGTTATGATAAATTGCAATTGCTTGATGACGAGATTATAGTTTGCTAGTTTTTCAATGAAGTTTCGATTCATACTTTACAATCGTGAATAGATCGTTACTTGACATAAGAAATCATATGACAATATATATATATATATATATATATATATATATATATATATATATATATATATATATATATATATATATATATATATATAGAATGATCATGATGCCCTCATGTCCGAATTTTATTTTATCGACACCTCTATCTCTAAACATGTGGACATATTTTTCGATATCGGATTCCGCTTGAGGACAAGCGGGGTCTAATCTTGGGGGAGTTGATACGTCCATTTTGCATCATGCTTTTATATCGATATTTATTGCATTATGGGCTGTTATTATGCATTATGTCACACTACTTATGCCTTTTATCTCTTATTTTACAGGATTTACATGAAGAGGGAGAATGCCGGCAGCTGGAATTCTTGGCTGGAAAAGGAGCAAATATTAGAGACCTATTCTGCACAACTCCAAAAGTCTTGAAACTCCACGAAAGTTAGTCTTGGAATATATTAAAAATATTGGGCGAAGAAAGCACCAGAGGGGGGCCACCCACTGTCCACGAGGGTGGAGGGCGCGTCCCCTGCCCCGTGGGCCACCTAGAAGCCCCCCTATGCCCATCTTCTGGTATAAGGTGTCTTTTTCCTTGGAAAAAATCATAAGGAAGCTTTCGGGACGAAGCCCCGCCGTCTCGAGGCGGAACCTTGGCGGAACCAATCTAGGTCTCCGACGGAGCTGTTATGCCGGGGAAACATCCCTCCGGGAGGGGGAAATCGTCACCATCGATCCACTCATCGGGAGGGTTTCAATATCCATCAACATCTTCACCAGCACCATCTCCTCTCAAACCGTAGTTCATCTCTTGTATCCGATCTTTGTCTCAAAACCTCAGATTGGTACCTGTGGGTTGCTAGTAGTGTTGATTACTCCTTGTAGTTGATGCTAGTTGGTTTATTCGGTGGAAGATTATATGTTCAGATACTTTATGCACATTAATACCCCTCTGATTATGAACATGAATATGGTTTGTGAGTAGTTACGTTTGTTCCTGAGGACATGGGAGAAGTCTTGTTATAAGTAGTCATCTGAATTTGGTACTCGTTTGATATTTTGATGAGATGTATGTTGTCTTTCCTCTACTGGTGTCATGTGAACGTCGAATACATGACACTTCACCATTGTTTTGGCCTAGGGGAAGGCATTGGGAAGTAGTAGATGATGGGTTGCTAGAGTGACAGAAGCTTAAACCCTAGTTTATGCGTTGCTTCGTAAGGGGCTGATTTTGGATCCATATATTTCATGCTATGGTTAGGTTTACCTTAATTCTTCTTTCGTAGTTGCGGATGCTTACGAGGGGGTTAATCATAAGTGGGATGCTTGTCCAAGGAAGGGCAGTACCCAAGCACCGGTCCACCCACATATCAAATTATCAAAGTAACGAACGCGAATCATATGAGCATGATGAAAACTAGTTTGACGATAATTCCCATTTGTCCTCGGGAGCGCTTTCCTTTATATAAGAGTTTGTCCAGGCTTGTCCTTTGCTACAAAAAGGATTGGGCCACCTTGCTGCACCTTGTTTACTTTTGTTACTTGTTACCCATTACGAATTACTTTATCACAAAACTATACATTACCGATAATTTCAAAGGCTTGCAAGAGAGTACCTTCATCGAAAACTGCTTGTCATTCCCTTCTGCTCCTCGTTGGGTTCGACACTCTTACTTATCGAAAGGACATCCCCTATACTTGTGGGTCATCACTCTACATGTTGGACGATCCATGACAATACAACTTCTATTCAGATATAAGAAAACATAACCCACTATGTTGTCTTCCTTGTCCAACATCAACTTTTTAGCATGTCGAGTGCTCACAATCACAAAAGATGTCTAAGATAGTTTATTTATATGTGAAACTAAAAGCACAAGTGCTCCCTGGGTGATTTTGGTAATTAATGTCAACATATCTCGTGTTGGACTAATATTTTCATCTAGTGTATTTCAGAAAGTTCAACAATGGTGTGGCATGGACAAGAGGATGTGGAACCCCTTCATGATGATAAGGACAAAGATGGGATAAAGCTCAAGATTCTTCATTTCTATTTTAGTGATCCAAGATCACATTGAGTCCATGGGAAAAGCCAATACTATTAAAAGGGGATGAGGTGTTGCTTAATGGTCTACTTGCTCAAAGTGCTTAGTGATATGCTCCAAAGCCATGAACTACTTTCTCACTTCCAAATATGTCCAAAACCTAAAGTCAAACTCGGCCCCAGCGATTTGATCTATCCGGCGCCACCGAGTTCCTTTGACACAGCCATTGCCAGAAACCCTAGACAATTCGGTCTCACCAATCGGGATCTCGGTCTCCCCAAAATGGCCCTGCAAACTCTGTGTTGCCTGTTGCAGTTATTCCGGTCTCACCGAAATATGCAATCGGTCCCACCGAGTTTGCCTGACCAACTCTCTGGTTCGCTCATTATTGAAATCGATCTCACCGAGTTCATGCAATCGGTCACACCGAGATGAGGTTTTGCCCTAACCCTAGCGCATCGGTCCCACCGAGTTGATCACGTTGGTCCCACCGAGAATTCTAACGTTCACATTTTGAACTGAATCGGTCTCACCGAGTTCACCTATTTGGTCTGACTGAGTTGGGTCAAATGTGTGTAACGGTTAGATTTTGTGTGGAGGCTATATATACCTCTCCACCCCCTTCTCTATTCAAGAGAGAGTCATCAGAACGTGCCTACACTTCCACTACTCATTTTTTTGAGAGAGAACCACCTACTCATGTGTTGAGACCAAGACATTCCAATCCAACCACAAGAATCTTGATCTCTAGCCTTCCCCAAGTTGCTTTCCACTCAAATCATCTTTCCACCATAGCCAAATCTGTGTGAGAGAGAGTTAAGTGTTGGGGAGACTATCATTTGAAGCACAAGAGCAAGGATTTCATCATCATCACACCATCTATTACCTTTTGGAGAGTGGTTTCTCCTAGATTGGTTAGGTGTCACTTGGGAGCCTCCGACAAAATTGTGGAGTTGAACCAAGGAGTTTGTACGGGCAAGGAGATCGCCTACTTCGTGAAGATCTACCCAGGTGAGGCAAGTCCTTCGTGGGCGATGGCCATGGTGGGATAGACAAGGTTGCTTCTTCGTGGACCCTTCGTGGGTGGAGCCCTCTGTGGACTCACGCAACATTTACCCTTCGTGGGTTGAGTCTCCACCAACGTGGATGTACGATAGCACCACCTATCGGAACCACGCCAAAAATCTTTGTGTCTTCAATTGCATTTGCACACTCAAATCCCATCCCTTTACTTTCTTGCAAATTGCATGCTTTACTCTTTCCGCTGCTCATACTCTTGTCATGCTTGCTTGAAATGTATTGTGAATGCTTAAACTGGTGCT
Source organism: Aegilops bicornis (assembly GCA_021605145.1). Taxonomy (NCBI): domain Eukaryota; kingdom Viridiplantae; phylum Streptophyta; class Magnoliopsida; order Poales; family Poaceae; genus Aegilops; species Aegilops bicornis. Next base: position 246,271,738 of record CM038674.1, read on the forward strand.
GAAACTCCTCCTCAACTTGAAGAACTTAAAAACTGCTACTTTTGCTTGTTGAGGGTCTAATCCCCCCCTCTAGACACCTCTTCTCGGTCCTTTCGATTGGTATCAGCATTGGTTTCCATTGCTTTGGTTTAATCACCATTGGAGGAAGATGGATGAGTCTACGATTAGGAGTTTTAGACATAGAGTGCCTATGCTTGATGGAGAGTTCTATAGTGCTTGGAAAAATGAGATGCTTGAGATTTTCAATGAATATCACTTGAACAAGTATATTACTAGCCCTTGTGCGCCTCCTATTGATCGCTTGCATCCTACCCCCGATGAGTCTCTTGACATGATCCACAATCTTAGAACTATTAATCTTATCATTAGAGGATTGCCTAGAAACTTGATTGTATGCTTGCCTACATTTGATTGTGCTTATACCATATGGAGATATCTTGAGGAACGCTTTCCAAATTATTCCTTGAAAAATCTAGATGATATTCTTCAAAAGTCCATAGCTTTTCATAAAATGAAACCTAGTGATCCTAAATTTGATGATTGTCTATTGGAGCTTCGTGACCTTATGCGTGCCAAAGGAGATGTTGGAGTCACTAGTAGCATCATCTCTCAAGTCATTAGAATTCATAAAGATGCACATTGTCATGATCATACATCTAATGAATCTCTCTCTAGGTGATGATCAATCACAAGACGATGTTGAACATGGAGTTAAAAAATACTGAGCGGAAGAAATACGTCAGGGGGGCCACCACCTGTCCACGAGGGTGGGGGGCGTGCCCCCTGCCTCATGGGCCCCCTGTTGGTCCTCCAGTGGCCATCTTCTGCGATATGAAGTCTTTCGCCCAAACAAAAATCATAAGAAAGCTTTCGGGACGAGACTTCGGCGCCACGAGGCGGAACCTTGGCGGAACCAATCTAGGGCTCTGGCAGAGCTGTTCTGCCGGGGACACTTCCCTCCGGGAGGAAATCATCGCCATCGTCATCACCAACGCCTCCTCTCATCGGGAGAGGGCAATCTCCATCAACATCTTCACCGGCACCATCTCCTCTCAAACCCTAGTTCATCTCTTGTATCCAATTCTTGTCTCCAAGTCCGGATTGGTACACAGAGGTTGCTAGTAGAGTTGATTACTCCTTGTAGTTGATGCTAGTTGGTTTATTTGGTGGAAGATCATATGTTCAGATCCTATATGCATATTAATACTCCTCTGATTATGAACATGAATATGCTTTGTGAGTAGTTACGTTGTTCCTGAGGACATGGGAGAAGTCTTGCTATTAGTAGTCATGTGAATTTGGTATTCGTTCGATATTTTGATGAGATGTATGTTGTATATCCTCTAGTGGTGTTTTGTGAACGTCGACTACATGACACTTCACCATTATTTAAGCCTAGAGGAAGGCATTATACAACAAGAACCCCCATATAGCAACGGATCAGTTGCAACGATCTAGTAATGTGTTGTAACCTCTTCACCATAGCTACACATATGTGTTGGAAACGTGTATGTTGCTAATGTTGCTTCTGTACCAGCCGTATGGAAGGAGAAAATAAAACTCTAACGAGCTGCAGATATTATTTCTGCACACACTGGGTAGGGGACTCGAACCAGCAACCTCTCGGCTACAAAGAGAGAGACAAACCGCCTCACCTATGTTGACAACGGGACTAATATACTGATTTCACTTAGATAAACCAAAGCTAACTCAGATGGCCCTTCGCAAGTTAGGGCCCATGGGACGTGCGCAGGGGGCTAGCCGATCGGGCCGATGTTTCTAAAAAAAATGCCAATCGGGCCGATGCTACTTTTTAATATTTTTTTTGATACTGCTTCTTAATATCGATCAGTTCGGCTACTTGTACTTGTATTATTTCTTAATTAAAAAAATTCCTACTTGTACGTATTCTCAGTAAAGAAAAGTTGTTCCTTGTACGAGGTAGTTGACCCTGCTACTTGTGCGTTACACTAAAAAACAATATGCTACTTGTATAGTTGTACGGGTATGATAATTTGAAATCCAACATTTAAAGAAATGAAGAGTCCATTTATGTAGAAAAGATATTTTACTAAATTTATATAATTTGGTAAAAATAATAAGACAATTGTTTGTTCGTGTAAGTACATTTTGTTGTAAATTTAAAGTGTGTTCATGCTTCTTGAAAAAACATGAAAGTTTCAAAAGTGTTCACGCATATAAAAATTTGTTTTTGGTAAATATTCATTGTGTCTTTGTTAAATATTTGTAATGTATTTAATAAAATTCCACCGCATATTTCAGTAAAAAATATCATGTATTTTTTAAATCATACTCCATCGGTCCCAAATTAAGTGACTCGACTTTGTACTAACTTTAGTACAATGTTAGTACAAAGTTGAGTCACCTATTTTGGGACGGAGGGAGTACATTTTAAATTTTTTTTTGGAAAAAAGGAGTTCATCGTTTATTTCAAAATGTTCATAGAGATATTTAACAGTGTTATATATTAAAATATTTACAATTTGTATTAAAATTCTCTGTAATATATGTAAATACGTGTATTGCGCACTTAAAAAAGCTTCATCTTATATTTAAAAGTTTTCATATAAAAAATAGTTAATAACAAAAAAGGAAACATGAAAAAACATAGAAAAGCCTAGGGTTCGACGTTGCAGCATCGACCCCCTTCGTCTCTTTGGTCCCGCTACCTCGCCAGCTACTAAAGGAGTAGTGAACCTCTCTGTTTTTGTTCTTAGTTATGGTATGTCCTTGATTTCCCCTCGGTTTTGGGTCACATCCGCCACGTAGCATCATCGGTAAGCCGTCGTAGCAACGTCGGGAGTGCTGCATCACAAGAACAATGTGTCGTCGAGTGGCATCGTAGCACTGGTGGCTCCTCTAGTGTCGTGCCTCCCCTTCCCTTATGTGTTGTGTTGCAGTTTGCGACAAGCGATGCCCGCTTCCGGCCCCCCTATTCATGTGGTGCCACCTCCTCTTTCATCACGTGTGTTGTCGCAGCAGTGCGACGAGCAACCCCTCCTCCTCTTGCGTGTTGCCCATAATTGTGAGGTAAGCATTGTCGGCTTCCATCCTCCCCTTCCGTTCTACGTTGCAGCACCGGCCATCAGCGGCTACCGCCTTCCCTTGCGTCACGCATGTTGGGTCGTAGCAGTGTAGTGAGCAGCAGTGCCTCCTCCTGCATGTTGCATTGCAACAGTGCGGCGAGCAACCCGTCCTCCGCCTGGGTTTTGCATTGCAACTGTGCGGCGGGCGTCGCCACCACCTTTAGCAACCCACTGGGTGCTACGTACGCCTCCCCCACTTGCAGCAATTGTGCCACTGCAACAATGGGTTTACAACACCCCCGACAGTGCAGGCGGGAACTTCATGACGCAAGAATGCGGTGATGCGCGTGGCAACCATTGCCCCTTCCTGTTTGCAACAACGGTGGTGCGCCATGGCAAAGATGCAACAACCGGTAGTCGCGTCTTCCTTTGTTTGTAGTAAGACAACTGTTTGCGGTGCAAATGGAGCAGCAGGTGGTTGTCGCCGTCATTCCTCCCGATTCATGCAGCGGTGGGCGGGTGTTCGTCATCGTCATGGAAGCCCTCTCCTCTCGAGTGTGATGAGCTAGAGATGGGAAGGGGAAGGAGGCGAACAATGAAGAATGCGTGAAGGAGAGACGTTCGTGCGAAGAGAGAAAGCTAGAGGGGAAGCGGTGGATATATCCATAGTGACACGTGTCCCACAAGGGACATGATTTAGGTTTCACTATTATTAGACAGTGGAAATCCAGAAATAGACAATGGGTCTCGGGTCCCATTGCACCTGATTTTTTAAAATTCAAGAATAGTCAAAAATCTTTAATTTTTTCGAATCAAACATGTATTACACTCATGTGAAATGTTTCGCAAATGAATTGCTTCCATCGATTCGGAAGCCAAGAAAACAATTTTGAGATAAAAATTGTGAATATTAACTTTTATATAGTGTCGATTCTGTTTTTCTTTGTCAAGAATACGACTAGAGTTGTTTTTTTGCGGGTAAAAACTTATATTACTCAAACATCAACCATACACTCTTTCTTACATAACTCAATGACCTCTTGGAGGCCAGAGCCCAACTTTCTACTACCAGTTCTAGCAAATTTAGCTAGAAAATCACTTACACAGTTCTGACCACGATTGATATGAGTAATACGAGTCATATGAAGAGACTTCAAATGCATGATCTCCTGCACCAGCGCCGCATAAACATACCTGTTCATGACACTGTCATTCAACATGTTCACCGTTAGTATCGAATCCATCTCAATGCAAATTGGGAGATCCGAACGCTGAATGGCTAGAGATAAACCCTCCATGCATGCACTTATTTCTGCTTCTAAGGCATCTCGACATGAGAAGAGTTCCCCGCAGGATGAATAGATGACATTGCCGCGATCATCACAAAGCACCATACCAGCTCCAGCTTTACCGTCCTCCGTCCATGAATACGACTAGAGTTGTTAATCCATGAAACTTTTCACACGAGTATTACGCCATACCACATTTGTTACAAATAAAGTTTCAGAATTTTTCTCCTTTTGATAGTTTTAACTAAAATTGTTTTTTACATTTCAGTACATTGGCCCCATGTTTCAAAGATCTGTGTCTGTGGAATACAAGTAGTTTCTATTTTTGATCTGGCAACATATAAACACGTATTTTTGTTCAACTTGTTGAGATGAACACTATAGAGTGGTTCATCTAGGAATTTTCGAACCCATCAATCAAATCAAAACTAACAATATAGTACTACTATCACGCAAAAGAAAAAGGGCGCGACGTTGAAAATTGCGGACACGCGTGGCGGGGTCTGGAAATTTCCGGCCACCATATATTTACTCTAGATCTAAAGAAACCCTTGATCATTTGTATAGTTGCTGATTGTGCAGTGCCGCACAATGGAGATCTAAAGAAACCCTGACTTTCATATCCCTCAACCCCACCACCGCAACACCGGACCTCTCCCTGCAATCGCCCTCTGTAATAGCGCCGCCGCTCTCGCCTGGCTCCGCTCGCGCCTCCACGCCCCCCCTCCTCGCCAAGTCGCCGGATGTAGCCTCTATGGTGCCTTTCCTCTTGTACCGGCTACCCCCGCCCCCGTCGTTTACTCGCTGCTCTCCTACCCTACGCCGACGGGGATGAAGTCGAGCACGGTGGGGAATCCGGTCACCACCTTTCCCTATGTACGTCAATCGTTCCCATCCACCTATGTCCTCTCTCTGTTCTTCTGGATCATGCGGCAGCGGCTAGGCCGATGTGTGACGTCATCAGATTCGGCCTCCCTCCGCATCGCATCACCAATTGTCTCCGCCCCCGCCGATGGCTCATACGTTCGCCTCAGGTATATCTATCTGGTTAATTTTCGCACACCACATCTGCAATTTCATCCTCCACACATAGCCTCCTCAGATTTTTGCTAGCTTTATGAATCTGATTGATTCCCAACTCAATTGCTAATTAGTGTCGATTTCAAGCAAGCTTGCAGTTCAATCTAACCATGTTATGTGATCTAATGTGCTGTCCATAATGCTATCTTCATCCAAGATCCTCCAAACTCGGCCGAAGGAACAGCCCAGGATATTTAATGAATTACTGTCCGCCAGTTCCCCTCCAATGAGATGGCTGAATTCTTGTAGGTACGCCACCCCGTCTCCTTAATAACCACCAATTACGTATTCACCAGGTACTAGTAAGTATAGTACGTGGACACAAATTTATGGTGTAGTCCCCAGCTAGTCTGTCTGATTTATTTTTGTGTCTCAAATCCTAGCTCGTCACACGGTGCACACCAATCTGATTGATTTCTCAATGCTATGTGCCTTGTGTTGAAATAGGTTCGATTCTCCCAGCTATTCTAACAGTACTGCCCACGAGAGAATTCTCAGCTAGTCTGATTGATTTCTAAATCTATTTTGGCCCAGTTTAGCATATTTCAAGTAGTAGCTTTGGATCATCATTCAGAGATGATTCGTTATAGAACTACCTAGTTTACAGTAACAACACTACATTATACATGATAATCATACCATTGATACAAGTGCAGGTTAATGGAGCATGGGTTGTTATCTCCAGAGACAGCAAAGCTTATGACAAGATAACATAATAAATCACACAGTGTGGAGTATGGTGCAAATGCCAAGGGAAGAGTTGATTACAATGAAGACGAGGATGACGGTAATGACTTTATCAATAAACTCAACAATGATCTTAGATATCTAATTAAGCTTTATTTTCAGCTCACTTGCAACAACAATGAATCTGTTGTTCTCACTATATATGTGTGTATTGGAGTTCAGGCAGAAAATAAACAAATACCTTTTTGTCATGGTTGTGACCATATTATTTCCATATACATCTTGATAATGCTCTTGGTTGGTCTTTAAGGGCCCCAACTATGGTCATCGAGGCAGAGTAATGCTTGTTTTTTTAAGAAAATGGATTGTTAAAAAATTGGAGTCCTATTTGACAAGCACATCTCTGATGGTAATGATCTTGGTTTGTGTCAGGATGATCTGACTTCTATTCTGGTAAGCTTATAAGGTGATACCTCGGAGCCACTTAATTTGTTTGCCACTCTTCATATGGTTTTCTTATCAGCATAGGTAAAATAACATGGTGAATATTATAAAGTAGTGTAATGTAAAATTTTAGGTAATATTTACATCAGCTACAGTTAAGGAGAACAGTTAATACTAAGATGTGGAATTTTATTTTTGATGGTAGATGTTTTTTGTAACTCATGCTTACCAATATGTTTATGTCTTTGCTGCAATTCTACCCCTATTATTGTGACAGGATGATATGCAAGTCATATTTCAAGAAGTTAGGATGGACAAATAAGGACCACGAAGACTCTAGCTGCCTTCAAGAAGTTAGGATAAGAGGCCTTCAGCAAATGTACCCTCAATAAAGAGGAGAGCTATACAATTATGTTCGAAAGTCAAGACTCAAGAAAACACTCATTTGTTAATTTATTTCTCTATTGATGCTACATGTTGCATCAAGATGCTATGTGGAATGTGTACTATGAACCGTGATATGGAATTGTTATTGATGTTTACTGAAAATATATTACATTGGGATGATTGACTTGGTCAATGGAAAAATAGTCCCTATAGAATCGGGCCAACTAACAATTGTTGAGCAAAATAATTCAAACAATATGGCAGAAATGGTCACGACCCAATAAAAATTCGGGCTTGATCCAACCAATACTGGGCTGGATGACATACATATATGTCAATCTGAAAATCCTATTGTACAGGGGTAGATAGCAACGCATATGACGTGTTGTTAATCCCTAACTCCATATGTTGCTATCTACCAACGCTTCTTGACCCTGTTTACCAACGCATGTATATACGTTGTTGTAGACCCTTGCAACGCTGCCAATGGCAATGCATATTAATCCGTTGGTGTAGGTCTCTGCAACACTTATATGACATACGGCAACACATCGATGCGTTGGTGAAGGGGGTTCTTGTTGTAGTAATAAGTAGATGATGGGTTGCTAGAGTGACAGAAGCTTAAACCCTAGTTTATGCGTTGCTTTGTAAGGGGCTGATTTGGATCCATATGTTTCATGCTATGGTTAGGTTTACCTTAATACTTTTGTTGTAGTCACGGATGCTTGCAATAGAGGTTAATCATAAGTGGGATGCTACTTCAAGTAAGAACATCACCCAAGCACCGGTCCACCCACATATCAAATTATCAAAGTACCGAACGCGAATCATATGAACGTGATGAAAACTAGCTTGACGATAATTCACATGTGTCCTCGGGAGCGCTTTTCTCTATATAAGAGTTTGTCCAGGCTTGTCCTTTGCTACAAAAAGGATTGGGCCACCTTGCTGCACTTTATTTATTTTTGTTACTTGTTACTCGTTACAAATTATCCTATCACAAAGCTATCTGTTACCTATTATTTCAGTGCTTGCAGAGAATACCTTGCTGAAAACCGCTTATCATTTCCTTCCGCTCCTCGTTGGGTTCGACACCCTTACTTATCGAAAGGACTACGATAGATCCCCTATACTTGTGGGTCATCAGTACTGTTTTAAATAAATGTTGAATTGAAGTTATTGTATTGCTGTCTTTTCCCATTAAGTAGTGAATAAAAATGGGACCAACCCAGACATTATGCTTGTTGCTTTGTTACAACAAACTCTGCATCACCCCCTTTATAAGTAGATGGAAGCACATGTTGTTGTTGCGCCCACTCTCCCTGGAACTATTTATGCTTTTGTTAATCTAATGTCATTGGTAAAATTAAGCAATGCCACTCTCGAATTAACTCTTGAATCTTATGTCGAAACTGCAACACTTGTTAGGGATTGGCGGGATTACCATTTTTGTGGCCGCATGTTTCATCCTCCTTTATTGGTCAGTAATTGATTCGTTTTTTTCCTCTGTTAAAACAGGGATAACTATTCAACTTTTTGCTATTGCGACATTTTGCTTCGCTTAATTTTGGTGGAACTGCACAAAATGAGACCGGATTTCCATATATGTGTTGAGATCTCTCTCAGGTCTTCCTCACGAGTTGTTTCAAATCTTGGTCTTGAAAGGTCAGTACCGACTTTCGTCGGAATTAACTACTGAATCTTAGTTCAAAACTGCAACACTTGTTAGGGATCGGCGGGAGTACCATTTCTGTTAGGGATCAGCCGGAGTACATGTTTAAGAAATGTATTGTTCAGATAATGTCTCTATTATTATATATCAGTTAAAGTGTTTTACAAATGGTACTATCCTGCTTTGTAGTTCTTTCTACATGTTTAACCAAGGTATTGTTAAGATAATGTCTCTGTTAAAATGAATCAGTCGCATTGTTTTAGGAATGATACTTTTTGCTTTGTCATTCTTTATACATGTTGAAACAAGACATTGTTAAGATAATGTCTCAGTTAATATGAACAAATCACACTGATTTAGAATTGCCACTCTCCTGCTTTGTTTCCCATTAAGATAAGGTAGATCAGTAGATGTTTTTCTTCTGGGAGTACAAGTCAGCAACCGTTATTTCTCAGTAATTGTTTCCCTTATACTTTTGTTGCTTATAGGGATATCAAAATTGAAGCTCGTTTTTATTCCGACTTTGATTTTAGTTGAACTGCACAAAAGGAGCCAATGTGTCTAAGGCAAACTACTGCATTAGTGGGTCCAGTTGGTCTTACCACTTTGCAGAAAGAAGCAGTCACTATTTGCGCTACATTACACAAGGAATGATCGAGAAGCTTTTCAGAGTATTAGTAGACGCTGGTGACATGACTAGTCTGCAGAGAGCATAGGAAACCCTACAACACGTGGAGTGCACTGGGCAAAAAGTGCCCAAACAAGTACAGGAAGCCAGGACAGGACTCCAAATCCGTCGATGTTATTCTAAGCAACAATGATGGGGCATCTGGGTATGGTAATATGTTTACCGTACTTTTAGTTTGTTAGTCCATCGATTGGTGGGTTGACACTGGGGCCAATATTCATGTGTGTGCTGTTGTGTCTTTGTTTTCTTGCAGCATATAAATACGATATCCACAGGGATGCTCAACTTGATTTTAGTGGAACTGCACAAAATGTCCAGATGGTTTGTGTCCTCCATAATACTTCATCATGCACAATACATCGAATGGTTCTCCAATCATTCGTCGTGACCTTGAGCCACCGGACTATATGTTTGAATGGTGCCGCCAGCGTCGGCCATTAAGAAGGGTAAGAAGAAAGACAAAAAGAGAGATGGCTGCTTTACTTGTGGTTTGAAGGAACACTGGGCAAACAAGTGCCCAAACAAGTACCAAGAAGCCAGGACAGGACTCCAAGTCTGTCAATGTCACTCTAAGCAACAATGATGGGGCATCTGGGTATGGTAATCTATTTACCATACTTTCAGTTTGTTAGTCCACCGATTGGTGGGTTGACACTGGGGCCAATATTCATGTCAGTGCTGATGTGTCTTTGTTTTACGGCAGCATATAAATACGAAATCCACAGGGATGCTCAGCTTGATTTTAGTGGAACTGCACAAAATGTTCAGAGGGTTGGTGTCCTCCATAATACTTCACATCATGCACAATACATCGAATGGTTCTCTAATCATTCGTTGTCACCTTGAGCCACCGGACTATCAGATGACAAACTGATGACAAACCCTACCCGTTCCACAATCATAGGCATTACATATTTTGAATGGGAAAGCTTGTCAAAGTTGACATTAGTTTAATATATTGGAATTGGAAAAAACTTGTCAATTTTTGCTCATTGATGTTAGCCAGAAGACATGCATTTGATATTTTTGAGTGGGACGCCCTTTTCTGTGAGCAACGTCGATCGTTTTTTCCTATTCACATCTTGATTCGAAGTAAATATTTACTCATTGAGATGCATAGTCACATGAATGTTGACTTATGTAAGATATTTTAAGAGTTTGTTCTGAATATTGTCTATGTAATGCCAGGCCTTGTGTTTGATTGCAAAGTTGAGCTTGGAATGTTGTGGCATGTGGCATCACGAGCTATTCACCGTGCCTCCTAAGAATAATGCTTCATATTGTTTTGCATGTCGATCAAATGCCAGTGATTTGCTTGTTAGGAAGATCATCCTCTTCTGTTGTTTCCGTGCTTAAGAAGTTCATCGTCTTATGTTTCATTCATAGCCTATACGACAAGTCGGGTAGGTTAGACGTGAAACCATATGATCTTTTGACCAACTCATCATCTTAGGCCGTGATTGGATCGTCGTTTTCCAACCAAAACCGCTTGTAAAACTGACACTTGTAAATAAAAGCAGATGGTCTCGGGCGAAGCGCTTGGTTGGTCGATTTTGACTAGTAAAATATACACCGGTCTCTCAAATTACACGCGTAACCCGCAAGTTTTACTTACAGACCTCGGGCCCTCGGTTTCATTACGCCAGTATTTTACGCGTTGTTTCCGATGACGAGTAAATTACACTTGTATCTTAATACATGTGTGAAATAAACCAGAGCTCCCAAGCGCGGGCTTACCGTTTCATGCCGTCTCAGTCTCTCGAAGGTGCTCATAGGTGTCCGATGATCCTGGCTTCCTGAATGAGCAGCGGGCTGTATCAGACCATCCATAGGGCCCGCGAGGCCCTCTCTGTCGTCCTTCGAGTTGTTGCGCTCGCCGTGGCACCGAGCATTGTTAACATGGTCAATGAACATGAGGATTCAGGAGATGACTTTATTTTGGTGGATGATGAGGGACCCACTAGGGCCATAGCCGTACGTACGCAAGTGCCTCCTTATTATGTACAACTATATCTTTTTTGCTTCCACCTGGTTTCCTGACATCATGGTCCCACACCATTGTCAACCTATGTAGTCAATATAAACGAGAGAATTGCACAAGGTGCGGCCGACAGCTGGGACCAAGCAGCTCAAGCAGTATTTGTGTTTTTGAGGCGTGAGCACTGCAGAGTTTTTCTTGGCGATGTTTACGTTGTTGTTCAGAGGAGAGCAGGGTATTAACTAGGCGGGCTGTGGCCCGTCTAGCCCAGGACAGATATCCAGCCCAGATATTAATTTTTTCAAGATGAAAATGGCTAGCCCAGCTATACGTTTTTTTGAGGAATACCCAGGCAAGGTCAACTTGTTATTCTCCGCCCCGCTGGGCTGCAAATCTTTTCTAGGAGGGACGCATTAGGCTTAACGGGAAAATGAGCTTTAAAAATAATAAATGGGATGTAATTATAAAACTGGGAAGTAACTATAAAAAAGTGCACCAAACACGAAATTAGTTTATAAAATATTATTTATGGATTTTGAAAATCTTAATTTTTAATTGTTGCACGCGCAATGTTTCGTTAGATTTTTACGTAATACAAATTTATATTTAATCTGACTAGAAATTTCGGGATAAAAATATTTCGGATCCCATCAAAATGTGGGAAATTTTATTGAATTCTGTCTTGAACGGTTGGTTGAAATTTTTAATCGTTGTCCTAGCTAAAAAATGGGTTGTACTTTTAACAAACTGTAAATGGGTTGTAGTAAATTCCATTAGAATTCAAAAATGGGCTGTACATTCTTACAAATCACAAATGGGCTATAAGTTCTCTGCCACACACTTGTGGGCCTACTAAGTTGATGTGTCCCTTAAAAAAAGAAGTTGACGTGTATGCAAGGCTTTGTCAACTTATTATAGTCAACACACGGTTCTAGCAGCAGTGGCCGTTGGATGTCCATACAACGGATGTCGTGCTCCTTCTTCAATCTCCGATATTCTAGCTTCACCCGCCCAAAAGGTGATTCCTCCCCCTAACATCTGGGGCGCACCGTTTCGGAAGCTGACCTGTGGGCCTACTAAGTTGACGTGTACCAAGGGCTTTGTCAACTTAGTCAATGTGAACGATTCTAGCTGCAACGACCGTACGATGTCCATCCGACGGCCGTAGTGCTTCTTCAACCTCTGGTCTTCTTGCTCCAGCCGCCCAAAGCAGCGTCGGTCGTGCGGCCTGCTCCTGCCTCCCGTGGCCGGCTGTGCTGCCGCAGAGGCCTCACCGTCCCCTACTACTCCCACCGCTGGCCAGGCCATCCCTCCACTCACCCACACCCCCTGTTATTCTGCGGCGATGGCAGCCACACACGCGGCGAACGGTGAACCCTCGTACTCCTCTCCGCGTGGGCTTCCACTGCCGTGTCTTCCCCGGCTCCGCGTCGTCCCCTTCCTAGGCCTCGCCGCTCGCCGTCGTCCACTGCCCTGGTGCTCTCGGCGCGGCGTGGTCAACGTGATCAAGGAACGACTTCCATCGGAAGAGTACTGTACGTGGAGAGGCAGACAACTAAGTCCACTGCAGCCGCAAGGAAGTGCCTCCTTATTACGCGGAAAATAATTATTCCTCCACCTGACAGCAGGGACCCACCGGACGGGCCACCATATTTGGCAAAAAAACGTTTCCTCCTGGCTGTTGGGACCCACCGGATGGGCCACCATATTTCGCAAAAAAAACGTTCCCCCCGCTGTCAGCTCGGACCCATCGGAAGTGCCTCCTTATTACACAAAAAAAATGAATACTCCCCTGCTAGTTGGGACCCACCTTGGTGGGAGGCTGACTTGTGGGCCTACTAAGTTGAAGGGACGGAGTGCTTTGTCAACTTAGTCAATATGAACGATTCTAGCTCCAGTGACTGCATTTATGTCCATCCAACGGCCGTAGTGCTTCTTCAACCTCTGGTCTTCTTGCTCCGGCCTACCAAGCGGCCGGTCGTGCCTCGTGCTCCTGCCTCCCGTGGCCGGCTTGCGATGCATGGAGGCCTCACCTCCCCTACTACTCCCACCGCTGGCAGGCCATCCCTCTACTCACCCACACCCTCGTTATTCTGCGGGCGACGCAGCCTCACACCGCGAACCGGTGAACCCTCATACTCCTCTACGCGTGGGCATCCACCGCGGGTCTTCCCGGCTCCGTGTCGTCCCCTTCCTAGGGCCTCGTCGGTCCGCCCATCGCCTGGTGCTCTCGGCGCTGCGTGGTCAACATGGTCAAGGAATGGCTTCCATCGGACGTGGGTATGCGTGGAGAGGCGGCAATGGGTCCATGGCCGCAGCAAGGAAGTGCCTCCTTATTACACGGAAAATAATGATTCCTCCACCTGACAGCAGGGACCCACCGGACGGGCAACCGTATTTCACGAAAAAAACGTTTCCGCCCTGACTGCTGGGACCTACCAGCGACATCTTCGCACGCAAGGAAGTGCGTCCGACCAAAAAAAACCGATTCGCCCCCCTGACTGCTGGGACCCACCAGCTACATCTTCGCACGCAAGGAAGTGCACGGCGGTCGGGACCCACCTGGTCGAAGCGCACGTAGCGCGTTGTCATTCTGGTCATGAACGTGTCCGTGACGCATCGGTCGGCGATGTAGAGGCGCCGCACGTGTCGTAGTAGAGGTGCGCCGTAGCATGTACACGCACGTATAGTGGCCATGGTGCAAGAAAGTAAATCGACCACGCGTGCGTACATACGGGCGGGTCGAACGCCTACCGCTGCGTGCGGCCGGGGCTCGTGTACATGGCTGGGTCGGAACGGAGAAACTACGTCGTCATCGTGTTCACGGGGAGGCAACGGGATGCGTCGTGTTCATCGGGAGGCAACGGAACGCGTGGGAGCCAACCGGCTTGGACGGAACAGCCGATGGAAACGAGGCCTGGCGTACCGCAGAACGGAGGAAACGGCCTTGTGTTCGACCGGCCATGTTCGAAACAGGATCCTGTTCATAGGAGGGGTCTGGCGTACCGCAAAATGGAGGAAACGGACCTCCTACGGTCGAAATGGGGGTCCTGTTGATCGGGAGGGGTGTGGCGTACCACAAAACGAAGGAAACGGACTTGTGTTGGAGCGCTACGGTCGAAACGAGGGTCCTGTTCATCAGGAGGGGTGTGGCGTACCGCAAAACGGGACTCCACGGGATACTGTTCATCTCCACCATCGACCCCCTCCAGCCTCCACAGACTCTGTTCATCCATCGTCGACCTCCTCCGGTCTCCACTGCGATTGTTCATCATCCACGGGCTCCTGTTCATCCAGCCTCCACCGCGCGCTACTCCACCGGCTACTGTTCAACCAGCCCTCTCCACACGGGCTCCTGTTCAACCACCCCTCCACGGGCTACTGTTCATCTAGCACTCCACCGTCTACTGTTCATCCAGCCCTCCATGGGGTGGTCCTGTTCATCCAGCCCTCCATGGGGTCCTGTTCATCCAGCCCCAACCGGCTCGATCGGTCGGGGTCCTATTCATCCAGAGGCAACACCACGGGGTCCTGTTCATCCACCCACACCGGGAACTGTTCATCCAAACCCCCAAAGAACGCCACTTTGTTCATCCATAGGCAGCATCGATCGGCTTCGATTAGTAGCGATGGCGAAGAATCGCCGATCGGGTTGATTAACGACCATCGATCGATCGCCGGGTTTAATGTAACGCGTAGCTTGCGAGTGCAATCGCCGGGTTCACTTAGAGCCCAAAGCCTCGCTTCGAGTTGATTAGAGCCCAACGCCTCGCACCCACGCGCATGCGTGTACGAGAGAAATGCGCATCGCTCGGCCCCGACCACCCACCGTAACCGGGAACACCCCGATATTTTCCTCGCCCTCGCTTCTACCATGATTTTTTCCGTCATGGACGGCCCAAAGAATGTCATGCAGCTGCGTCTCCGGCCCGCCCAGGACGAAAAGCCCATTTTATGTCATGAATTTTTGTCATAGAAGTAGGAGCCCACCACATCTATGATGATACCGGGTTTTGTCACAATTATCGTCATAGAAGTGTCATAAGTATGACAGGAAAAAAATTCGTTCGGCCCAAAATGTCACGGATGTGTCTTTTTTTGTAGTGCTCGTAGCTCCATCGACCTACTTCTTTTGCCTATATATACTCTTATACCCTGAAAACATCCGGGGGAGCCACAAAACCACTTTTCCACGGCCTCAACCTTCTGCACCCGTGAGATCCCATCTTGGGGCCTTTTCTGGCGATCTGCTGGAGGGGGATTCGATCACGGAGGGCTTCTACATCAACACCATAGCATCCCCGATGATGTGTGAGTAGTTTACCACAGACCTTCGGGTCCATAGTTATTAGCTAGATGGCTTCTTCTCTCTCTTTGGATCTCAATACAAAGTTCTCCTCGATCTTCTTAGAGTTCTATTCAATGTAATACTTTTTGCAGTGTGTTTGCCGAGATCCGATGAATTATGGGTTTATGATCAAGATTATCTATGATCAATATTTGATTATTCTATGAATTCTTATATGCATGATTTTATATCTTTGCAAGTCTCTTTGAATTATCGGTTTAGTTTGGCCTACTAGATTGATCTTTCTTGCAACGGGAGAAGTGCTTAGCTTTGGGTTCAATCTTGCGGTGCTCGATCCCAAAGGATGTAAAGGGAACCGACACGTATTGTATTGTTGCCATCGAGGATAAAAAGATGGGGTTTATATCATATTGCTTGAGTTTATCCCTCTACATCATGTCATCTTGCCTAATGCGTTACTCCGTTCTTATGAACTTAATACTCTAGATGCACTGGATAGCGGTCGATGTGTGGAGTAATAGTAGTAGATGCAGAATCGTTTCGGTCTACTTGACACGGACGTGATGCCTATGTTCATGATCATGCCTAGATATTCTCATAACTATGCACTTTTCTATGAACTGCTCGGCAGTAATTTGTTCACCCATCGTAATATATGCTATCTTGAGAGAAACCACTAATGAAACCTATGGCCCCCCGGTCTACTTTACATCATATAAGTTTCTGATCTATAATTCTAGTTTACTATTTTGCAATCTTTATTTCCAGATCTATACAACAAAAACACCAAAAATATTTATCTTATTATCTTTATCAGATATCACTTTTGCAAGTGGCCGTGAAGGGATTGACAACCCCTTTATCGCGTTGGTTGCAAGGTTCCTGATTGTTTGTGCAGGTACTAGGCAATTTGCGTGTAGTCTCCAACTGGATTGATACCTTGGTTCTCAAAAACTGAGGGAAATACTTATGCTACTTTGCTGCATCACCCTTTCCTCTTCAAGGGAAAACCAACGCATGCTCAAGAGGTAGCACCCTCATACTCCCCTCCGCCTGCCACTACACTGCCGCATCTTCCATGGCTCCTGTTCGTTCCCATCTAAGGCCTCGCCGTCGTTCTCTGCCTTGGTTCGCTCGCTGTGCCCGCCGCCGTCTGGCGTTGTCAACATGGTCAACAACCGAGAGGAATCAGGATATGACTGTACGTGGAGAGGCTGACAGTAGGGACCGACCAGGGTCATTGCATTACGCAAGCAGGTGCCTCATTATTACAAGCCAAAAAAAATACTTCCTCCTAATTTTTTGACAACTAGGTCCCACGCCATTGTCAATGTAGTCAATAAATGAGAAAATTACACAGCAAGCAGATAGCACCAGGGACCCAGCAGCTCGCCCAGTTGTTTTTTAGTTTTAGAGACGGAGCTCAACTGCGCTGTGCGGGGGGTGTGGCCCGTCTAGCCCATGCTTACGCTTTTATTTAAGCACATGACGAGCCTAGTTGATATCTTTTTTCTTTCTGAAAATGGCTAGCCCAGTTTTTTTTTTGGAGAATACCCAACCGAGGCCTACTTGCTTTCCTCAGCCCTGCTGGGCTGCAAATCTTTCAAGACGAGGAGGGATGTGAGTAGTAAGAAATGGATTTCCCCAAAAAATGGGCTATAAGTTGTAAGAAATGGGCTGTAAATTTTTAAACCAAAGTCAAACGGCAATTACATTAAAATATCGTTTTTTCTGGATTTCTCTACTCTTAAAAAGCAGAGCTGGTGATGATGGTGTGCCTGCCATCCTGCAATATAGGTCGTCTGATCTATATATATAACAGATATAGGAAGGAAACTATAACAATTTACCCGCACTCCTCTCCACATTTGCAGATATGGCATTCCCTCGTTCATCCTTTTCTCCCACAAGATAAACTACTCATACAAATGCATATTCATGTTCCGTGCAACGCACGGGCATGATGTCTACTACACAACCTTCTTGTTGTAGACGTTGTTGGGCCTCCAAGTGCAGAGGTTTGTAGGATAGTAGCAAATTTCCCTCAAGTGGATGACCTAAGGTTTATCAATCCATGGGAGGCGTAGGATGAAGATGGTCTCTCTCAAACAACCCTGCAATCAAATAGCAAAGAGTCTCTTGTGTCCCCAGCACACCCAAGACAATGGCAAATTGTATAGGTGCACTAGTCGCTGAAGAGATGGTGATACAAGTGCAATATGGATGGTAGATATAGGTTTTTGTAATCTGAAAATATAAAAACAGCAAGGTAGCAAATGATAAAAGTGAGCGTAAACGGTATTGCAATGATAGGAAACAAGGCCTAGGGTTCATACTTTCACTAGTGCAAGTTCCCTCAACAAGGATAACATAACTAGATCATATAACTATCCCTCAACATGCAACAAAGAGTCACTCCAAAGTCACTAATAGTGGAGAAAAAACGAAGAGATTATTGTAGGGTACGAAACTATCTCAAAGTTATTCTTTCCGATCAATCCATTGGGCTATTCCTATAAGTGTCACAAACAGCCCTAGAGTTCGTAGTAAAATAACACCTTAAGACACAAATCAACCAAAACCATAATGTCACCTAGATACTCCAATGTCACCTCAAGTATCCGCGGGTATGATTATACGATATGCATCACACAGTCTCAGATTCATCTATTCAACCAACACAAAGAACTTCAAAGAGTGCCCCAAAGTTTCTACCGGAGAGTCAAGACGAAAACGTGTGCCAACCCATATGCATAGATTCCTAAGGTCACGGAACCCGCAAGTTGATCACCAAAACATACATCAAGTGAATCAATAGAATACCCCATTGTCACCACGGGTATCCCACGCAAGACATACATCAAGTGTTCTCAAATCCTTAAAGACTCAATCCGATAAGATAACTTCAAAGGGAAAACTCAATCCATTACAAGAAGGTAGAGGGGGAGAAACATCATAATATCCAACTATAGTAGCAAAGCCCGTGGTACATCAAGATCGTGCCAAATCAAGAACATGAGAGAGAGAGAGAGAGATCAAACACATAGCTAGTGGTACATACCCTCAGCCCCGAGGGTGAACTACTCCCTCCTTGTCATGGAGAGCGCCGGGATGATGAAGATGGCCACCGGTGATGATTCCCTCCGGTGAGGTCTTAACAGTGGTCCCGATTGATTTTTGGTGGCTACAGAGGCTTGAGGTGGCGGAACTCCCGATCTAGGTTTCTTTTCAGGGGTTTCTGTATTTATAGGAATTTTTGGTGTCGGTCTCACGTCAGGGGGGTCTCCGAGTCATCCACGAGGCAGGGGGCGCGCCCAGGGCGGTAGGGCGCGCCCTCCACCCTCGTGGATGGCTCGGGACTCTTCTGGCCCAACTATTTTAATCTGGGGGCTTCTTTTGGTCCATAAAAAATCATCAAACATTGGCACGTCAATTGGACTCCGTTTGGTATTCCTTTTCTGTAAAACTTAAAAACAAGGAAAAAACAGAAACCGGCACTTGGCTCTAGGTTAATAGGTTAGTCCCAGAAATCATATAAAATAGCATATAAATGCATATAAAACATCCAAGATGGATAATATAATAGCATGAAACATTAAAAATTATAGATACGTTGGAGATGTATCGGGGCATCTTGCTAGTTAAGATTTTAAATTTCATTCATTTTTTGCGGAGAATATTTTTGAATTTTATTTTGGTATAGTTTTTTAAAATTATTTTCAACGTGACTCAAAATTTCATGATTAAAAGAGTTCGGACCCCACCGAAATATGCAAAATTTCGTTGAATTTTTTAGGAGTGCCCAAAATCTATGGTCTGTAATGCTAAAAAAAGAATATGGGCTTCAAAATATCCTTAAGAATTAGCAAATGGGTAGTGAATTATTGAAAATAATGGCTAACACTACTGGAATCAGGATCTTTGCCGTCAGCCAGATCTTTGCCGTCAGCTAGCGGACGGCAAAGAAAGAGCTGACGGCAAAGACCATGTTTGCCGTCAGCTAGCAGACGGCATAGAGTCGTTGCCGTCTGCTAGCAGACGGCAAAGAGTGAGGGTGGCCCACTACCGAGAACCACCTAACGGACACTTTCTTTGTCGTCCGCTAGCAGACGGCAAAGAAAGTGGCCCAACTAACGTCTCTTAGCTAGGCTCTTTGCCGTCTATTAGCGGACGGCAAAGAACCGTGCCCTAACTAAAATGCCCACGACGCCTGCCCGCGCCTCATCTCTCTGTCCCTCTCTCTCTCTCTCTCTCTCTCTCTCTCTCTCTCTCTCTCTCTCTCTCTCTCTCTCTCTGCGCGCCGAGAGCCGCCGCCCAGCGCCACCCACCCTCGGCCCAGCGACCCCTCCTCCTGCGCCATCCCCCTCACCGAGCAGCAGCCTGTCCCGATGCCCAGCCGCCACGCCACCCCCGTCACCGTGGCGCCCCTACTCCACCCGGCGGCCCTCTCATCCAGCACCGTGGCCGCCCCGCCGCTCCTGTGCCCCCTACTCCACCCGGCGGCCCTCTCATCCAGCACCGTGGCCGCCCCGCCGCTCCTGTGCCCCCTACTCCACCCGGCTGCCCCGACGCCCCTCTCCTCCACCACTGTGGCCGCCCCGCCGCTCCGACGCCCCCTCCTCCACCCGGCCGCCCCGCCGCTCCGGCGCCCCAGGCTCCGGTGAGACCTCTTGTATTTTTTCTGTTTTTGTTTCTGTATTTTAAGTTTAGTTTAGGTTTACTTTTGTTTACCAGCATGCCTTGGTCATGTTCAGTCCGATGATGAACTCTGCAGAGTGCAAAAGTAATGGAGTTACTAGTTGCCTCTGTTTTCAGAAGTTAATTTTGCATGCTCTGTTTCGTTTCCAGCCGATGCAATTGCAATGTGGCTGCCCCTTAATTCTTGCTTGTTGTGTTCAATTAGTTTTGGTATCTTCCTTGCATGCTTCTATTGATGGATCGATCAATTGCCCAAATTGGATTGATTGGTTGATGAATTCAAGGTGTACTAAGCAGCTATCTTGGGAACTTCTATTTTTTTGTCATTGAAGAATTAAAACTGCAGATGATTACTTGCATGCTCAGTCAAATGTAGCTTGAGTTTTGGGTGTCAACTAGCCTACTGCCTACATATCATAGTCCCTCATAAGTAGAGGATTACTCCAATTGAACTAAATCAGAGAGGAACAGTTAGAACTAAAGTAAATCTATTTTGCCTATGGAGCGGGGCGGATCGGGCGTCGCTCTGAACCCCTACTTATATGCTTGAAGTATTCTGTGGACAATGGAAAATCTAACTGGGACACATACAATCTTGGTCATCTTAGTTTTAGCATGATGTACTGTACTATACATAGAATTTATTTGTAATCACTGTGGAAAGATAGTCATGAATGCAACAAAGTAGGACAACATGCTTCTTAGAAGTGCTCTGTTGGCATGCCTTTCAATTTTGAACAGGGGAAAATATATATGGAGCAGGAGTAGGATTTATTGTGCCTATAAGGAGTATGCTTCTTTTCTGTAATAGGATCCTATGGTAATGTGATGTGGTACTTGTTCTGATTTGCATACAAGGATAGGTCACCTGTATGTCAACCTAGAGCCACCTAAATCCACATACCAAGGATAAATCTTGTGCTCAGCTCTAGTATGTCTACCTAGAGCCACCTAAAATATGGTGCAACTATGATTGTTGCCACAAGTATTCCAATGTGATCACACCACAAGGAAGATGTGATCATGATTCATCCATTTTGCATCATGCTTTTATATCAATATTTATTGCATTATGGGCTGTTATTACACGTTATGTCACAATACTTATGCCTATTCTCTCTTATTTTACAAGGTTTACATAAGGAGGGAGAATGCGGTTTGGAATTACGAAATTTGGAAAAGGAGCAAATATTAGAGACCTATTCGCACAACTCCAAAAGTCACGAAACTCCATGGAATATCTTATAATAAATAATAAAAATCTCGCCAAAGATGAAGGCCAGAGGCCCACACCACATCCACGAGGGTGGGGCGCCCCTAGGCGCGCCCCTACCTCGTGGGCCCCCTGTGGTCCTCCGATGCCCATCTTACGCTATATTTGGTCTTTCGTCGAGAAAAAATCAGAAGCAACCTTCGGGATGAAACTCCGCCGCCACGAGGCGGAACCTTGGCGGAACCAATCTAGGGCTCCGGCAGAGCTGCTCGCCGGGGACACTTCCCTCGGAGGGGGAAATCATCGTCATCGCTATCACCAACGCCTCCTCTCATCGGGAGAGGGCAATCTCCATCAACATCTTCACCAACACCATCTCATCTCAAAACCCTAGTTCATCTCTTGTATCCAATTCTTGTCTCTAAGTCCGGGATTGGTACTAGTAGGTTGCTAGTAGTGTTGATTACTCCTTGTAGTTGATGCTAGTTGGTTTATTTGGTGGAAGATCATATGTTCAGATCCTTTATGCATATTAATACCCCTCTGATTATGGACATGAATATGCTTTGTGAGTAGTTACGTTTGTTCCTGAGGACATGGGAGAAGTCTTGCTATTAGTAGTCATGTGAATTTGGTAGTCGTTCGATATTTTGATGATATGTATGTTGTCTAGCCTCTAGTGGTGTTATGTGAACGTCGACTACATAACACTTCACCATTATTTGGGCCTAGAGGAAGGCATTGGGAAGTAATAGGTAGATGATGGTTTGATAGAGTGATGAAGCTTAAACCCTAGTTTATGCGTTGTTTCGTAAGGGCTGATTTGGATCCATATGTTTCATGCTATGGTTAGGTTTACCTTAATACTTTTGTTGTAGTTGCGGATGCTTGCAATAGAGGTTAATCATAAGTGGGATGTTTTTTCAAGTAAGAATAGCACCCAAGCACTGGTCCACCCACATATCAAATTATCAAAGTACCGAACGCGAATCATATGAACGTGATGAAAACTAGCTTGACGATATTCCCATGTGTCCTCGGGAGCGCTTTTCCTATTATAAGAGTTTGTCCAGGCTTGTCCTTTGTTACAAAAAGTATTGGGCCACCTTGCTGCACTTTATTTACTTTTATTACTTGTTTCTCGTTACGAATTATCCTATCACAAAACTATCTGTTACCACTTATTTCAGTACTTGCAGAGAATACCTTGCTGAAAACCGCTTATCATTTCCTTCTGCTCCTCGTTGGGTTCGACACACTTACTTATCGAAAGGACTATGATAGATCCCCTATACTTGTGGGTCATCAAGACTCTTTTCTGGCGCCGTTGCCGGGGAGTGAAGCGCCTTTGGTAGGTGGAATTTGGTAAGGAAAATTTATATAGTGTGCTGAAATTTGCTGTCACTTGTTACTATGGAAAGTAATCCTCTGAGGGGCTTGTTCGGGGTATCTTCACCCCGACCAGTAGAGCAAAGAGTTGCTCCTCAACCTAATGTACCTACTAAAAATGAATATGAAAATATTCCCTTTGAATTTCCTTTGGGTATGATGGACAAACTGCTAGCTAATCCTTTTGTAGGAGATGGAACAGAGCATCCTGATGAGCACCTTATATATGTGGATGAAGTTTGTGGACTATTAAACTTGCAGGTATACCCGATGATGTTGTTAAGAAGAAGTTCTTCCCTTTATCTTTGAAGGGAGATGCATTGACATGGTATAGGCTATGTGATGATACGAGATCATGGAACTACAAAAGATTGAAATTGGAATTTCATCAAAAATATTACCCTATGCATCTTGTTCATCGTGATCGCAATTATATATATAATTTTTGGCCTCGCGAAGGAGAAAGCGTCGCTCAAGCTTGGGGGAGGCTTAAATCAATGTTATATTCATGACCCAATCATGAGCTCCCAAGAGAAACAATTATTCAAAACCTTTATGCTCGGCTTTCTGAAAACAATCGCACCATGCTCGATACTTCTTGTGTTGGCTCTTTTATGATGAAGACTATTGAATTCAGATGGAATTTATTGGATAGAATTAAACGCAACTCTGAAGACTGGGACCTCGGCGAAGGTAAGGAGTCAGGTATGATACCTAAGTTTGATTGTGTTAAATCTTTTATGGATACCGATATTTTCCGTAAGTTTAGCACTAAATATGGACTTGACTTTGAGATAGTAGCTTCTTTCTGTGAATCTTTTGCTACTTATGTTGATCTCCCCAAGGAGAAGTGGTTTAAGTATCATCCTCCCATAGAAGTAAAAGTAGCTGCACCTATCAAAGTTGAAGAAAATACTGTCACTTATAATGATCCTATTGTTCCTACCTCTTATGTTGAGAAACCACCTTTCACTGTTAGAATAAAGGATCATGCTAAAGCTTCAATTGTGTTTCGTAAAAGCAATATTAGAACTTATACACCTCTGAGCAAGTCAAAGTAGAACCTAATATTGCTATTGTTAAAGATCTCTTGTCTGATAATATTGATGGGCATGTTATTCAATTCTGTGGTGAATCTGCTAGAATTGCTAAACCTGGCGCTAAAGATAAACATAGACCTGTGGTAGGCTTGCCTGTTATTTCTGTTAAAATAGGAGATCATTGCTATCATGGCCTGTGTGATATGGGTGCTAGTGCTAGTGTTATACCTTATGACTTGTATAAAGAAATTAAGCATGAAATTGCACCTGCTGAGTTAGAAGATATTGAGGTCACAATTAAACTTGCCAATAGAGATACTATATCGCCAGTGGGAATTGTTAGAGATGTTGAAGTCTTGTGTGGGAAAATTAAATATCCTGCTAATTTTCTTGTTCTAAGTTCCCCACAAGACAGCTTTTGTCCCATTATATTTGGTAGACCCTTCTTGAACACTGTTAATGCTAAGATAGACTGCGAAAAGAATGTTCTTACTATTGGCTTGGATAATACGATTCATGAGTTTAATTTCTCTAAGTTTAGTAAACAACACCGTGAAGAAGAATTGCCTAGTAAGGATGAAATTATTGGTCTTGCTTCTATTGTCGTACCTCCTAGTGATCCTTTAGAACATTATTTGCTAGACCATGAAAATGATATGTTTATGAATGAAAGAAGGGAAATAGATGAAGTATTCTTTAAACAGGAACCTATTCTGAAACATAATTTGCCTGTTGAAATCCTAGGGGATCCTCCTCCACCCAAGGGTGATCCCGTGTTTGAGCTTAAACCGTTGCCCGATAATCTTAAATATGCTTATCTTGATGAAAAGAAAATATATCATGTTATTACTAGTGCTAACCTTTCAGAGCATGAAGAAGAGAGATTATTGAATACTACGAAGAAGCACCGTCTTTGCTATTGGATATACTCTTGATGATCTTAAGGGCATTAGTCCCACTCTATGTCAACACAAAATAAATTTGGAAGAAGATGCCAAACCGGTTCGTGATCATCAATGAAGGCTTAATCCTAAGATGAAAGAAGTGGTAAGAAAATAAATACTAAAGCTTCTGGAGGCAGGTATAATTTATCCCGTTGCTGATAGTCAGTGGGTAAGTCCTGTTCATTGTGTTCCTAAGAAGGGAGGTATTACTGTTGTTCCTAATGATAAAGATGAATTGATCCCGCAAAGAATTATTACAGGTTATAGGATGGTAATTGATTTCCGCAAATTAAATAGAGCTACTAAGAAAGATCATTACCCCTTACCTTTTATCGATCAAATGCTAGAAAGATTATGCAAGCATACACATTGTTGCTTCCTAGATGGTTATTCTGGTTTCTCTCAAATACCTGTGTCGGCTAAAGATCAATCAAAGACTACTTTTACATGCCCTTTTGGTACTTTTGCTTACAGACGTATGCCCTTTGGTTTATGTAATGCACCTGCTACCTTTCAAAGATGCATGATGGCTATATTCTCTGACTTTTGTGAAAAGATTTGTGAGGTTTTCATGGACGACTTTTCCGTCTATGGATCCTCTTTTGATGGTTGCTTGAGCAATCTTGATCGAGTTTTGCAGAGATGTGAAGAAACTAATCTTGTCTTGAATTGGGAAAAGTGCCACTTTATGGTTAATGAAGGTATTGTCTTGGGGCATAAATTTTATGAAAGAGGTATTGAAGTTGATAAAGCCAAGGTTGATGCTATTGAAAAGATGTCATGTCCCAAGGACATCAAAGGTATAAGAAGTTTCCTTGGTCACGCGGATTTTATAGGAGGTTCATTAAGGACTTCTCAAAAATTTCTCGACCTCGACTAATTTATTACAAAAAGATATACCATTTGTCTTTGATGATGATTGTGTAGAAGCATTTGAAATACTTAAGAAAGCATTGATCTCTGCACCTATTGTTCAGCCCCGATTGGAATTTACCCTTTGAAATTATGTGTGATGCTAGTGACTATCTTTGTAGGTGCTGTTCTAGGGCAAAGAGTTGATAAGAAATTAAATGTTATCCATTATGCTAGTAAGACTCTAGACAATGCTCAAAGAAATTATGCTACCACTGAAAAAGAATTCTTAGTAGTTGTATTTGCATGTGATAAGTTCAAACCTTATATTGTTGATTCTAAAGTAACTATTCACACTGATCATGCTGCTATTAAATACCTGATGGAAAAGAAAGATGCTAAACTTAGACTTATTAGATGGGTTCTCTTGCTACAAGAATTTGATTTGCATATTGTTGATAGAATGGGAGCTGAGAACCCCGTTGCAGACAACTTGTCTAGGTTAGAAAATGTTCTTGATGACCCACTACCTATTGATGATAGCTTTCCTGATGAGCAATTAAATGTCATAAATACTTCTCGTAGTACTCCATGGTATGCTAATTACATCGTTGCTAAATTTATACCAGCTAGTTTCACATACCAGCAAAAGAAAAAGTTTTTCTATGATTTGCGACATTACTTTTGGGATGACCCACATCTTTATAAAGAAGGAGTAGATGGTGTTATTAGACGTTGTGTACCTGAGCATGAACAGGAACAGATCCTACGCAAGTGTCACTCCAAAGCTTATGGAGGACACCACGCTGGAGATGGAACTGCACATAAGGTATTGCAATCCGGTTTTTATTGGCCTACTCTCTTCAAGGATGCCCGTAAGTTTGTCCTATCTTGTGATGAATGTCAAAGAATTCGTAATATTAGTAGACGTCAAGAAATGCCTATGAATTATTCACTTGTTATTGAACCATTTGATGTTTGGGGCTTTGATTATATGGGACCTTTTCCTGCCTCTAATGGATATACACATATTTTAGTTCTTTGTTGATTACGTTACTAAGTGGGTAGAAGCTATTCCAACTAGTAGTGCTGATAGTAACACTTCTATTAAAATGCTTAAAGAAGTTATTTTTCCGAGGTTTGGATTCCCTAGATATTTAATGACTGATGGTGGTTCACATTTTATTCATGGTGCTTTCCGTAAAATGCTTGCTAAGTATGATGTTAATCATAGAATTGCATCTCCATATCACTCGCAGTCTAGTGGTCAAGTAGAGTTGGGTAATAGAGAACTCAAATAAATTTTGCAAAAGACTGTCAATAGGTCTAGAAAGAATTGGTCCAAGAAACTTGATGATGCATTATGGGCCTATAGAACTGCATATAAAAATCCTATGGGTATGTCTCCGTATAAAATGGTCTATGGAAAAGCATGTCACTTACCTCTCGAACTAGAACATAAGGCATATTGGGCCATTAAAGAGCTCAATTATGATTTCAAACTTGCCAGAGAGAAGAGGTTATTTGATATTAGCTCACTTGATGAATGGAGAACCCAAGCCTATGAAAATGCCAAGTTGTTCAAAGAAAAAGTTAAAAGATGGCATGACAAAAGGATACAAAAGCGTGAGTTTAATGTAGGTGATTATGTATTGCTATACAACTCTCGTTTAAGATTTTTTGCAGGAAAACTTCTCTCTAAATGGGAAGGCCCTTACGTTATCGAGGAGGTCTATCGTTCCGGTGCCATAAAAATCAATAACTTCAAAGGCACAAATCCGAAGGTGGTAAACGGTCAAAGAATCATACACTATATCTCAGGTAATCCTATAAATGTTGAAACCAATGTTATTGAAACCGTAACCCCGGAGGAATACATAACGGACACTTTCCTAACGTTTGAGACTCGAAAAGGAATAGGTATATGGTACGGTAAGTAACCGACTCCAAAACAATTTTAAGGCAATATTTCTCCGTTTTGGAATATTTAGAAAAATAGAAAAATAAGTAGCAGTCTTGGGGAAGGACACGAGGGCCCCACGAGGGTGGAGGGCGCCCTACCTCGTGGGCACCTCGTGTGCCTTCCGGACTCCGTTTTCTTGCATGATACGTATTTTGGTCGGTAAAAATTCATTATATATTCTCCCAAAGGTTTTGACTCCCGTATCACGCAAATATCTCTGTTTTTGTTTCGAGCTGTCGCTGCTGCAGATTAGAGCAAGATGTCTTCTCAAGAGTCAGTCGGGGAGAGCCGGTTATCTAATCCGGCACCGGAACCAAGGGCAAACAGCGAAGCTGACCCCTTTGGGCCAGCAACGGAGGAGGAGATGGAGGCTGACTTGATGAGAGTAGATGCAAGGAGGATGAAGAAGTCACTTCTCGCTTCCGAGCTGGGTTCGCGATGGGGGAACTACAGAGCTCAGCTATTCCAAACTCGGTTATCCCTTCCAATGTTAGATTTCTTTCTTATGAAAATATGAAGAGGAGTGTTACTTGTTCTCCCGCAGCTATGCAACACCCTTGGGTGCAAGGAGCCTTAGCGATTCTGTGAAAGCTTCGCAAGGAAATAATGGACCTCAAGCGACAAGTCAATAAGCTTGAGGAGGAGAATCGTATCCTAAAGGGCATCATCGCCAAGAATGTTTCACCAACCTCAAGAAGGAGAAATAATCACATGGGTATGGGCACTCCCTTGGCAACTGCCAAGCTTGGGGAGGTGCCCCGCATCGTATCACAACCACATCTCCTATCTTTACTGCTTTTTCTTAGTTCGATCCTATTAGTAGTATCTTGATCTAGTAGAATAAAGTTTATGGCATGATCTAGTTTTGAGTTTTGCTTTATGATCTCTCTATGTAATCGAGTCCGTGAGCTATATAATAAAGATTAGTGTTGAGTCAAGGGCTTGATTATTTTGTCATGATCTTGAGTGAATAAAAGAATAAAGAAAAATAATAAAAAGAAACAAAAGGTTCATATTGATCTTATTGAAAGTAATGACTTCACATAGAAAGAGTATGATGATTAAAAGTTGTTGGGAGTTGGCAAACATAGCTTTGGTCATCGTTGCAATTAATAGGAAGTAATAAGGAAAGAGAGGTTTAACATATAGATATACTATTATTGACATCTTTTATGATTGTGAGCGCTCATTAAAATATGACATGCTAAAGAGTTGATGTTGGACAAGGAAGACAACGTAATGAGTTATGTCTTCTTATATCTGAGATAAAGTATATTGTCATGGATCTTCCAACATGTTGAGCTTGCCTTTCCCCCTCATGCTAGCCAAATTCTCAGCACTAAGTAGAGATACCACTTGTGCTTCCAAAAACCCTTAAACCAGTTTTGCCATGAGAGTCCACCATATCTACCTATGGATTGAGTAAGATCCTTCAAGTAAGTTGTCATCGATGCAAAGCAATAAAAATTGCTCTAAATATGTATGATTGATTGGTGTGGGAGAAATAAGATTTATACGATCTTGTGATGTGGAATAAATAAAAGCGACGGACTGCATAATAAAGGTTCATATCACAAGGGCCAATATAAAGTGATGTTCTTTCGCATTAAGATTTTGTGCATCCAACCATAAAAGCTCATGGCCAACCTCTGCTTCCCTCTGCGAAGGGCCTATCTTTTATTATTATCCTCTACCTTATGCAAGAGTCATGGTGATCTTCACCTTTCCTTTTTACATTTTATCCTTTGGCAAGCACAGTATGTTGGAAAGATCCTGATTGATATATCTAATTGAATGTAGGGGAGCATGAGTTATTATTGTTGACATTACCCTTGAGGTAAAAGGTTGGGAGGCGAAACTATAAGCCCCTATCTTTCTCTGTGTCCGATTAAAATTCCGTAACCACAAGTATCGCGTGAGTGTTAGCAATTATGAAAGACTAAATGATAGTTGAGTATGTGGACTTGCTATTAAGCTCTGACATAGACTCTTTCCGATGTTATGATAAATTGCAATTGCTTCAATGACTGAGATTATAGTTTGTTGGTTATCAATAAAGTTTATGATTCGTAATCTTCATTGTCAATAGATTATTACTTGAACATAAGAAATCATATGACATTTCCTATATATGTTGCTGTTATGAGAATAATCATGATGCCTTCATGTCCGTATTTTATTTTTTATCGACGCCTCTACCTCTAAACATGCGGACATATTTATCGTTATCGGCTTTCGCTTGAGGACAAGCGAGGTCTAAGCTTGGGGGAGTTGATACGTCCATTTTGCATCATGCTTTATATCGATATTTATTGCATTATGGGCTGTTATTACACGTTATGCCACAATACTTATGCCTATTCTCTCTTATTTTACAAGGTTTACATAAGGAGGGAGAATGCCGGCAGCTGGAATTCTGGGCTGGAAAAGGAGCAAATATTAGAGACCTATTCTGCACAACTCCAAAAGTCCTGAAACTCCACAGAATATCTTATAGTAAATAATAAAAATTCCTAGCCAAAGATGAAGGCCAGGGGGCCCACACCCTGTCCACGAGGTGGGGCGCCCCTAGGGCGCCCCTACCTCGTGGGCCCCCGGTGGTCCTCCGATGCCCATCTTACGCTATATGAGGTCTTTCTTCGAGGAAAAAACAAGAAGCAACCTTTTGGGACGAAAATCCGCCGCCACGAGGCGGAACCTTGGCGGAACCAATCTAGGTCTTCGGGAGAGCTGTTCTGCTAGGGATATTTCCCTCCGGGAGGGGGAAATCATCGTCATCGTCATCACCAACGCTCCTCTCATCGGGAGAGGGCAATCTCCATCAACATCTTCACCAACACCATCTCATCTCAAAACCCTAGTTCATCTCTTGTATCCAATTCTTGTCTCTAAGTCCGGGATTGGTACTAGTAGGTTGCTAGTAGTGTTGATTACTCCTTGTAGTTGATGCTAGTTGGTTTATTTGGTGGAATATCATATGTTCAGATCCTTTATGCATATTAATACCCTCTCGATTATGAACATGAATATGCTTTGTGAGTAGTTATGTTTGTTCACGAGGACATGGGAGAAGTCTTGCTATTAGTAGTCATGTGAATTTGGTATTCGCTCGATATTTTGATGTGATGTATGTTGTCTAGCCTCTAGTGGTGTTATGTGAGCGTCGACTACATAACACTTCACCATTATTTGGGCCTAGAGGAAGGCATTGGGAAGTAATAAGTAGATGATGGGTTGCTAGAGTGATGTAAGCTTAAACCCTAGTTTATGCGTTGTTTCGTAAGGGCTGATTTGGATCCATATGTTTCATGCTATGGTTAGGTTTACCTTAATACTTTTGTTGTAGTTGCGGATGCTTGCAATAGAGGTTAATCATAAGTGGGATGTTTGTTCAAGTAAGAACAGCAGCCAAGCACCGGTCCACCCACATATCAAATTATCAAAGTACCGAACGCGAATCATATGAACGTGATGAAATCTAGCTTGATGATATTCCCATGTGTCCTCGGGAGCGCTTTTCCTATTATAAGAGTTTGTCCAGGCTTGTCCTTTGTTACAAAAAGGATTGGGCCACCTTGCTACACTTTATTTACTTTTATTACTTGTTGCTCGTTACAAATTATCCTATCACAAAACTATCTGTTACCACTTATTTCAGTACTTGCAGAGAATACCTTGCTGAAAACAGCTTATCATTTCCTTCTACTCCTCGTTGAGTTCGACACTCTTACTTATCGAAAGGACTACGATAGATCCCCTATACTTGTGGGTCATCAGATCACACCACAAGTATTCCAATGTGAGCACACCACTAGGTTTAGTTTTGGTTAAGAAGAAAGAAGAAAGATGAAAAAAAATAAGAAGAAGAAGATAAAGACGAGGAAGAAGAAGTTTATTTTTCCCCCTATTTTTAGATTACTATGCTATGTTTTTCAACATTTTCAGTTTTCTTTTATGTCTAAAGAAATCCCTAGTTTTGAAAGGTGCCAATTGCCATTGCCAACTAACCTACCAAATTAATTAAGTTTTGATGATGTTGTTGAGCACAAGTGCATTGCTTTTTTTTCTCAGTTTTCTTTCATGTCTAAAAACTTGGCTCTGTTCCAACTATGTCCATTTATCAAATTAATATGATACAGTTCATAGATATGGTTCTAGCTAGTTGTGTTTATAGATATGGTTCTAGATACTAATTGGTCTCTTCTGCTGCTTATCAGAGATGGGGGGAGGCTGCCACCGTAGGCTGTGCTCTGCCACACCGGGGTACGACTTGGAAGGTTTCGAGTTCTTCACGATCATACTCGAGAATTCCTCCAAGAGGCAGGTATATAAAAGGAGAGATCTCCCCTTCAACCATCTCTTTATGATAACTCTGTTGTTTGCTACATCACTGCTTGACCCACGTTGCAGAGGCTGCCTGACACTTTTATGAAGATGCTGGACGGCCATCGGCCAAAGAATGTGAAGCTGCGACAAGCCGGCAGCGGGCTTCGCAGGCTGTGGGACGTGGAGGTGGTGTTCAGGTACGACCACATGTACATGTGTCGTGGCTGGGTACTTCCTTGTCCTCAGGTACGACGACAATGCCATGCTCACCGTGAAGGTGTTCAACACGACTATATGCCGCATGCGCTACCAGGACGACGACGATGCCAGTATGCTCTGCCTCTTCTTCCTCTCCATTTGGCTTTGTCTCACACTGATTGTTAAAAAAATTGTTGCATTTGGTCAGGCAATGGGAGCAGCAACAACGACTCTGGCTGCAGCAAAAGCAGCAGTGAGGATGATCCGGAATGGAGTGGGGAAGAAGAGGAGCAGAGTGTGATGAGGAGGTGCAGCCTATTCTGTCTGACGATGACCTCACGATGGTGGTGGCTGACGATGGCCAAGAGATGGTGCTAGCTGACGATGGGCAAGCGATGGTGGTGGCTGACGATGGGCAAGAGATGGTGCTGCCTCACGATGGTGGTGGTGCCTGACAATGACCTCGCGATGGTGGTGGCGCCGGCGATCCCACAGCCGGGCGACATGACCATGCCAATTGTGGTAGAAGACTATATCCCATTGCCTCGCCGCTCTAAGCGCATCAGGATGATGAAGGAGAAGGAGAAGAAGGAGGAGTGAAGTATGTCAGGTATGTCAGATCTCCAAAATGATCCCTACTTAGCTTTGTTTCCTTCGAAATGACCTAAGTTAGCCTTAATATGCTAAGTCATCTCTAATATGCTTAGTTACCTAGGTTTGAAATGGCATAACAATCTTGGTAACCTCATATATGTCATATAGTTAGCTTATTTTCCTTGAAAATGACATAATAAGCCTAATTAGCTTCAAAATGATCAATTTTACCTAAGTTAGCTCCAAAGTGACCTAAATTAGCTCTAAAATGCTAAATTAGCTATAATATGCTTAGTTACCTAGGTTTGAAATGGCATAACAATCTTGGTAACCTCATATATGTCATATAGTTAGCTTACTTTCCTTGAAAATGACATAATAAGCCTAATTAGCTCTAAAATGATCAATTTTACCTAAGTTAGCTCCAAAATGACCTAAGTTAGCTCTAAAATGCTAAATTAGCTCTAACTAGTCGTCAACCCATGCATTCGCATGAGCTAACATATGTATTATAAGGCAAACTTGAATTTTCACGGACAACACGACATGCATATTTTGTGTACCTATTTGTGTCGCTCCCATGCATATTAATGGATTTAGATCCATTCTAAAAGTATGTCGTCCAATTTAGATACATGGTGCCTTTACTTATTTAATATTGGGGCATATTTAATATTGGGGCATATTGCTTAAAACACTTGGCTTTACTTTATAATTTCAAATCTAACTTAATTCTTGTATATATATAAAATGCTAACATCATTCATCTGGAAAACCACAATCTTTATTATGTTTGGGAGATAAATTTATTTGTTTTCGTTTAAATATTCCTTTTACCCCTTACTCATCTTTCCCTTTATATGTGGTCGCCAGATCCATCCATCTTGGTCATCTTGTTTACTTCTTGCTCAATGGTCAATTTTAGAACACCTTTGAAGACTCTTGCGGCAGATTGGATACTGGGCAATTAGCTTTTGTTATGATTTATAATTCTCCTTGGTATGTCACGACCTATGTACTGAGATCGGTGTACTTCTTTATGTTGTGTAATATTTTAATTGCAGTGAGTGGTGATCGTCGTCCATTTATAAAAACGGTTACTTGTAGAAAAAGAAAAAAGAAAAAGTAAGAGAGATAAATAATTATTTGGATTTCGTTGCACATGCTATTCGGTGGTTAACTGAAATTAGTCCATGTATAGTTTTATCACACTCAATCAGTCACAACGGTATGTGCAGATTTGCAGTTTTGATCGGTTCTCGTCGCGCTTTTTGCAGCTACAGGAGATGTGCATATTTTTGTTAGTACTAAAAGATTTCTGCGAGGATTGTCGGAAGGTTCAATTATGCCATCTTGTCAAGTGCGGTCTGTCTGACACTCTCAGCAGTGGCATGAGTGCGGCTGCGCCGGCTGCTCTCGTGGACAATGCCTGCATCAGAACCCTTGCAAATTATCATAGCACCGGCCATCTGGCTGTTCCCCTTTGCGGCGTGTTACACCATCTTCGTCAAGACTGCAACCTCCGACACCGTCGTTCTCAAGAAGAATTTCCTCATCCAGCAACAACGTCGGTGATTCTTGTATATCCATCTACAAAGGGAACAGTTTATCGTATCCATTCACAATGCATCCTCTACTGCACACGAACAGGCCAATGGCAATAAAATCTTAGAGAGATTAACAATTCAAAAAATAAATGGTTACCATTTATGCACCAGATTACATTTAGTCAGATACTAATGCTTGTATTTGTTCTAATTATAACCATAACAAAGAAAAATAATTATAGTGTATCCTCGTAAACTCTTTTTTTGCAACCTTGTGAGGATCGATGCTCTTCATCTGATATGAGGATCTAAGTCTAACTACTCGGACCTACAGTTTTCAGGAATCCTTCTCATGGCTAATTGCATTGAGCACATCATACGCCATTGTTCTGAACCCTAAATGGCAAAACAAATCTGTAGTGCCTCTTGGTTAGCAATAGGAACGGCATGAGCTAATCTTAAATCATCGTAAGAATTACCATCAATATCAATGTTGCAGATCATTATGTAAATCTGAAACTAATTTTGATATAAGAAGGTATGGGCAGAATCTTCAGGTTACAGTAGCATTTTAGGTCGAATTACACGATTGACTTTGGCCACTCTATGAATAAAACACATACACTTCCATGAAATATCTGAAGTATTTCACTTCAATAAAATAATATTCGAAGTAGCTCCTATTAGTTGAATATGCGGATAACTACTTAGAAATAGTTCTTGGTTAACTTGAAGGATAACTCTAACAGAAAAAGGGTAGTGTCAATCGAGTCACTCAAAAGCAACCTTTTTTCGTATCTTGAAAAAACTTAAGGGTTGGAGGCGCGGCGTCACGCCACGCGTCAGTTGTAAGCCCGTCGTGGGTTAGCATGTTGTTGAATCCTTTACGTGGCAAAATATTAGTGTTTTGTTCTATCATGATGGGCTATCTTTGAATATTTGATGGACTACTTGTAACTATGAATCATGCAATTTTGTTGTTCAATTCTTTAGATAAAAGTTTGGTGTTGAAATCAGGCCATGGATGCCACATATAGCATGCATCACCGAAAATTAAGTTATAGATGGCGGTACAGGAAAAGAAAGTGAAAAAGATGAGTGGGTAGACGCTAACTCATTACAGATGGCGTAAACTGGTGATTGTGCGCACTGTGACATTTTCTTACCTCTCCATCGGTGGATATGTGACTGTTTGCTACTGTCGTCAGGAAACAGCTCTTTTACTGCCTACCCCTGCATATACAGATACATTCAATAAAAACAAAATGATCAATAGGCAATTAACTTAATTCAGTATCAGTTAGCAGTCACAGTAGACCACCACGTTTCTTATGTTCTGGTGGTGCATTTGCATCATTCGATTTGTAAGAACCGTTTTCATGTGCACGTAAGCCAAAGCAAAATAACAATTAACTTCAGTACAACATCGCTCACCTCATGTCTTGTTCAAGATGGTGATTCCGTTGCTTCCAAAGCTGATCTAGGAGGTATTGGTGTTCATTGTCATCAGATTCATAAATAATCAAATCAATTTCGTTACTTCTGTTTGTGAAACTACAGTTGTCAGCTATTATCTAGCAAAAACATGATGTCCATATAAAGATTTGACCATGTCTCTAGTTCAGCTTAAGTATGCCAAGAGGATTTAATCCTGTTGTTTTATTTCTATAATGATGTCCCTGCTCTGTACTTTGTGCTATTCTTAGTGCTCCTCTCGTTGAATGAAAATGCAACGCTGTTGTGTTCTTCGGTCCAAAAATAATAATACTGAGAGTTCTCTAATCTGCGCGCAGAAAATAGTCATTGTATGTAAGCTAAACTTCCTGTGAACCTACTGAACTCTAATATATATATGTCAAAGATAGTGTTTGTTTACAGAATAATATAGCACTTAGGCTCCACAGTACACCATGTAATGAAGTATATGTAGGATGGCGTACATGTAGGAATGGTTTAGCTGAAGGATTTTGTGCACACACTGCAATTATACCACTACAACTAATCAGCTCGGCCATTAATTGGACCATGTTTCTTAAGACCATCATAAACTCTGAAGTTAATTCCTGCAGTCCAAGGATCTGACTCTTTTCATTTGTGGGAGACCAGAAGTGAGTAATGTACACTCTGCGATTCAACATATGATCGGATTAAAATAAACATACCAATGAGAACCAACGGTGCTTCAATGTTGGGATGTGGATTCGCTCTTCGGCAAGCATGATACCTGGAGCATTGGCATGAGTGCCACCGCGAACGGCAGCTACAGGGATCAAATTTCCATTGATGTGCGCAGACGACAGATTCAGCGAGTATGCTCCTCTGGCTAGACCCTGCAAGTTGCCGCCATCTGTAATTTTGACAGCCACCCCCATGAACGTTTCCATGGATCCATTTCCTTGCTGCACGTCATGGCCAGTAGAAAATGACATATGGCGGAGGCCATAACTTTCTATTATTTCGAAACCTTCCTCCGTTTAGCTCAGCATCTGCCGAAGATGTCCTAAAGGTCTGGAGCTTGCTCAGAAATTGCTATATTGCAGTTAAATATGCTACCTGGTGTAGTATTGCCAAAACAAGAATACACATCACAGCCCCTGAACATAGGGGTACAAATAGTAAAGCCAGCAAGTAAGAAATGTATAAACCATGTAGCCTAAGAAACAGAGTTATATAATTGATAGTTTAAATGTGTCTCGTTCTCAAGGTTCAGAGAAGTGAATCCTACAGGACCAAGACGTACTAAGGTTCCAGTAGCACAACAACCGAATATTTTCTCTTAAGCACTTGTGGATAATTCGGACAGGATGATCTAATGCTACAATTCAGAAAAAGTGAACAGACACATTCGCTTACTAATAAAAACAATATTCATCATACTGAAACAGTATGATCAGTATGATCGTCTCAGAGGAGATCAGAATAACAGTAAATTAGTCTTTCATAATACTGAAGGTTGAACCAATGCCTTAAGGACTTTAAGATGGCTTGATGAATGAGCATCTCCTTGACTTCTGGCCACGGTGCAAATCTCATATGCTAGAAATCAATTGTTGTTTCAAGGGAAGGGACAATTCAAATTTCAGTTATGTCAGTAGGTAATCAATGAAAAGAAAGAAAGAGACACATGCCGACATGTCAATTTGATACTTATTCTATGTATCAAGATCATACAACATTTAATTGATGAAATAACCCACGATGAAGAAATAAAGCAACACATTACTATTTAGTAACACAAATCAAGTTTCAGAAGTGAGCATGCCACTAAGCAACTGTATCACAAAAAGGCATTGAGGAATGGAATCTCTAGAAACCAATATATCGCCTGTCTTGCTTCTAATGGGTCGTCAAGGTTGTTGTGTTTTGTCAGATTTATTATTTTTTAGTAAATGGTAGAATTTTGTTGATCCAATGGGCACGAAGACGATTCACTAACCTTGTGCAGTGACAACAACAACAGCCTACCTGATAAAACCATGGCGCCCAGCAGAAGCAGCATGTCCAATGATGATGTTGCAAACCAACATGAGGCTCCTTGAGGAATTAATATAGGAAAGATTATACACTGTTAGATATCATTTGGAGAAATTTGGTGTGTTTGTAAAACTTAAATATCAGCATTCCTTTTTTAATCCTAGAATACAAAACTATTAAATGTATATACCATGCTACCACACAGATAATCTAACAATTACATTTACTTGGAAGAAATAACATACAACAAAATTCTGTCTGTAGGAATCATCAACTAAGAGAAGTGCTGAAAGATAGAAACGGGAAGAGCTAGTTTTTCCTGATGAGACGTTATGGATCAAGCCGAATTATTAGGGGTTCGGTGATGAATTCAGCAGATAGAGAGGAGGAATTTAACGACGCGGGGTTATTTACCGGTGGGGTGGGGCAGGATTAACAGGAGATGAACTCGAATCGGGCTTGGAGTGTGATCCGTTGTGCCGCCGGTCCAATCGTAATTCCTCAACTCGGGAGCCTCGAGTTTCAATTGCAGCCTCCTTTCTTCGAAGTTCAAACTATCATGGATGCACCTCTGCAACTGCGACAACCATTTACTCCCTCCGTTCGGAATTACTTGTCTCGAAAATAGATGTATCTAGAACTAAAATACGTCTAGATACATCCATTTCTGCGACAAGTAATTCCGAACGGAGGGAGTAGAAAACATTAAATAAGAGATCTAAAGGTTGAGGGAGGAGATTGAGGAGAAATTGGATTGCAACACATACACCTCTACATCTGATGCATCAACCATACATGATTGGAAAAACATGAAATAAGAGATCTAAAGGTTGGGGGAGGAGATTGAGGAGAGATTGGATTGCAGCACGGATGGATCTTTGAGGTCTAAGAATGCATCAAAATAGGACACAGAGAGGCGGTGGAGGAGGAAGAACACGGGAGGCAGAGGAGGAAGAACGTGGTAGGCGGCGAAGGAGGCAGAGCAGAGGACGCGGAGGAGGTGGATGTGCCAATGGGGGCATATATAGGATTTTTGGCCGAGGATTATATGAGTTGATCTCCACCATTATAACTCGGTTCTACCAGATAAACGGCTGGTAAATTTTAATTAACGTGGTAATCTTTTGGGAGTCTGTAATTAGTATAGGTATAGGTAGATAGATATAGAGGTATAGATAGAAGGTATAGATAGATAGATAGATAGATATGTTTAGTTACCTGGATTAGCTCAAAAAAGACTTAAACTTAGCTTACTTATATCAAAAATGGCATAATATACTTAGTTAACTCAAAAATGGCAGAATTAGCTAGGTTAGCTCCAAAATGGCCAATTTTACCTACGTTAGCTCCAATATGATCCATTTTACCTAGGTTAGCTCCAAAATGACCAATTTTACCTAGGTTAGCTCCAATATGATCCATTTTACCTAGGTTAGCTTCCAAAATGACCAAGTTTAACTAGGCTAGCTCCAATATGATCCATTTTACCTAGGTTAGCTCCCAAATGACCAAGTTTACCTAGGTAAGTTAGCTCCAATATGATCCATTTTACCTAGGTCAGCTCCAAAATGAACTATTTACCTAGCTTAGCTCTAAAATGACCTACACACTTAGCATTTTTACCTAGCTTAGTTAGAATAAGAAGAAGATAAATAAGAGGAGAGGAGAAAAACAAAGAGAAGATAAATTCTTCTTCTTTTTCTTCTTCCTTTTCATCCTTTTCTTCTAGCTAGTCTTCTTCTTCTTCTTCTAACTTTCATCTTTACCAATTTGCAGATTTGCTTTAGATGAGGAATCTTGCATTGATGGAGTGTACTCTTCTCCTTGTGCTTCCTTTTTGTTTAAGGAAACTTGTTGGAAACTTCTTTTGGATATGTATGTATATATGGATATGTCATTGGAAACTTCTTGTTGGAAACTTGTATTGGATATGTATGTATATATGGATATGTTGTTGGAAACTTCTTGTTCAAAATCATTGTATTTTGGATATGTTGTTGGAAACTTGTATGTTTCTTATATTGTTGGAAACTTATTGTTGGTATGCTTGTTGAAATTATTTTGAAACGTGTGTGTGTGTGTATATATATATATATATGTGTGTGTGTGTGTGTGTGTGTGTGTGTGTGTGTGTGTGTGTGTGTGTGTGTGTGTGTGTGTGTGTGTGTGTGACATTCTATCAAAATGAATGAATTTAAGAAGAAAAAACAGGGGCTATATAGGCACTTTGCCGTCCGCTGGCAGACGGCAAAGTGCTTTGCCATGAGCCAGTAGACAGCAAAGCTGCCACGTGGCAGCTACCTATGCAACCTGGGGGGCACTTGGCTGGCCTATATGGTTTCTTTGCCGTCAGTTGGTAGATGGCAAAGAACTTTGCATCTTTGCCGTCTGTCAGCAGACGGCAAAGCGCACCGTTAACCCCTTAACAACCCTAAGCTGCCACGTGTGCCGTCCAGGCTCATCTTTGCCGTCTGTTAGCAGACGACAAAGAGGCCTTTGCCGTAGCCTATTCAGCTGGACCTGTTGCCGTCCGCTGGCTGACGGCAAAGTTCTTCGTCGTCCGTCAGGCATGCCTTTGCTGTCAGCCATGGCAGACGGCAAAGTGCCTGATTCCTGTAGTGTAATGGACTGTGTGTTGTTTTCCACAGATTTGGAGGCTGACTTCTGGGCCTACTAGGTTGCCGATGACGCTGTCCTAAATTTTTTTTTAACGCGTACGCAAGGCTTTGTCAACTTAGTCAACTTAGTCAACACAGAGCAGTGATTGTTGGATGTCCATCCAACGGCCACCGTGCTTCTTCAATCTCTGATCTTCCTGCTCCAGCCTCCCAAACCAGCGCCGGCGGGACTGCCTGCTCCCTCCTCCCGTGGCCGGCTGTGCTGCCGCCAGGCCATCCCTCTACCCACCCGCACATCATGTTATTTTCCGGCAATGTCAGCCTTACCCCACAGCCGACCAGTCAGCGCTCATAATCCCCTAAGCGTGGGCATCCACTATTGTGGCTTCGTCGGCTCTGGGTCATTCCCTTCATGGGCCTCGCCCTCGTCCACCGCGTTTGTGCTCTCGGCGCGACATGGTCAACATGGTCAACAAACAACAACCATCGGAAGAGGCTGACAGTAGGGACCAACACAAGCAAGTGCCTCCTTATTACGCGCAAAATAATGATTCCTCCACCGGACAGCTGAGCCCATCGAAAGGGCCTCTATATTTCGCGAAACAAACGTTCCTCCCACTGACAGCTCGGACCCACCAGCTATATCTTCGTACGCAAGGAAGTGCCTCCTTATTACGCACAAAAAAATGAATACTCCCCTTGCTAACTGGGACCCACCATAGTAGGAGGCTGACTTGTGGGCCTACTAAGTTGACGCGGACGGAGGGCTTCGTCAACTTAGTCAATATAAACGATTCTAGCTCCAGTGACCGCACGATGTTCATCCAACGACCGTAGTGCTTCTTCAACCT
Source organism: Aegilops bicornis (assembly GCA_021605145.1). NCBI lineage: Eukaryota > Viridiplantae > Streptophyta > Magnoliopsida > Poales > Poaceae > Aegilops > Aegilops bicornis. Next base: position 246,313,026 of record CM038674.1, read on the forward strand.
CTATCTTCTTGCTCCAGCCGCCCAAACCAGCGCCGGTCGTGCCGCCTGCTCCTGCCTCCCGTGGCTGGTTGTGCTGCCGCGGAGGCCTCACCGCCACCTACTACTGCCACCGCTGGCCAGGCCATCCCTCTACTCGCGCACACCCCCTGTTATTCTGCGGCGACGGCAGCCTCACACCGCAGCCGAACCAGTCAACCCTCGTACTCCTCTCCGGTGGGCATCCACTGCCGCGTCTTCCCCGGCTCTGCGTCGTCCCCTTCCTAGGCCTCGCCGTCGTCCACCGCCTTGGTGCTCTCGGCGCGGCGTGGTCAATGTGGTCAAGGAATGACTTCCATCAAAAGAGTACTGTACGTGGAGAGGCTGACAGCTGGGTCCACTGCCGCAGCAAGGAAGTGCCTCCTTATTATGCGCAAAATAATGATTCCTCCACCTGACAGCAGGGATCCACCGGACGGGCCACCGTATTTCGCGAAAAAACGTTTCCCCCTGACTGCTGGGACCCACCAGCTACATCTTCGCACGCAAGGAAGTGCGTCCATATTACGGGCAAAAAATATGATTCTCCCCCTGACAATTGGGACCCACCAGCTATATCTTAGCACGCAAAGAAGTGCCTCCTTATCATCCCTGACAGTCGGGACCCACCTGGTCGAAGCGTACGTAGCGTTGTCATGCTGGTCGCGAACGTGTACGTACATACGATCGGTCTGTCTGCAGGCTGGAGCGATGAACCGTGGCCGAGTAAGGAAGGGCATGTGTCGTAGTAGAGACGCGCATGTAGCATGTCACGCAGTCCCGTCAATATCGTGTACACGTACGTACAGTCAGGGTGCAAGAAAGTAAATATGGCCACGTACGTACATACGGGGCGGGGTTGAAGGAAATATGCGCTAGAGGCAATAATAAAGTTGTTATTTATATTTCCTTATATCATGATAAATATTTATTATTCATGCTAGAATTGTATTAACCGGAAACTTGATACATGTGTGAATACGTAGACAAAACAAAGTGTCTCTAGTATGCCTCTACTTGACTAGCTCGTTAATCAAAGACGGTTAAGTTTCCTGACCATAGACATGTGTTGTCATTTGATGAAAGGGATCACATCATTAGGAGAATGATGTGATGGAAAAGACCCATCCGTTAGCTTAGCATAATGATCGTTAAGTTTTATTGCTATTGCTTTCTTCATGACTTATACATATTCCTTTGACTATGAGATTATGCAACTCCTGAATACCATAGGAACACCTTGTGTGCTATCAAATGTCACAACATAACTGGGTGATTATAAAGATGCTCTACAGGTATCTCCGAAGGTGTTTGTTGGGTTGGCATAGATCAAGATTAGGATTTGTCACTCAGAGTACCGGAGAGGTATCTCTGGGCCCTCTCGGTAATGCACATCATGATGAGCGTTGCAAGCAATGTGACTAATGAGTTACTTACAGGATGATGCATTACAGAACAAGTAAAGAGACGAGATTGAACTAGGTATGAAGATACCGACGATCGAATCTCGGGCAAGTAACATATCGGTGACAAAGGGAGTGACGTATGTTGTCATTACAGTTTGACAAATAAAGATCTTCGTAGAATATGTAGCAACCAATATGAGCATCCAGGTTCCGCTGTTGGTTATTGATCGGAGATGTGTCTTGATCATGTCTACATTGTTCTCAAACCCGTAGGGTCCGCACGCTTAATGTTCGATGACGATGAGTTATGTGTTTTGGTGACCGAAGATTGTTCGGAGTCCCGGATGAGATCATGGACATGACGAGGAGTCTCGAATGGTTTCGGAGTGTTTCGGATATTTATTGGAGTACCGAGGGGTTACCGGAACCCCCCCCCCCGGGGAAAGTAATGGGCCACTATGGGCCATAGGGGAGAGAGAGGGCGGCCCACAAGGGGTGGCGCCCCCCCCCCCCCCAATGAGGAGTCCGAATTGGACAAGGGGAGGGGGCGCGGCCCCCCTTTCCTTCTCCCTCTCCCTCTCCTTCTCCCTCTCCCTCTCCTTCCCCCTTTCCCCCTCCGAAGAAAGGAAGGGGAGGCGAATTGGACTAGGAGTCCAAGTGGGACTCCTCCCACTTGGCGCGTCCCCTAGGCCGCCCCTCCCTCTCCCTCCTTTATATATGGGGGCAGGGGCACCCCAAAGCACATCAATTGTTTCTTAGCCGTGTGCGGTGCCCCCCTCCACAGTTTACTCCTCCAGTCATATTGTTGTAGTGCTTAGGCGAAGCCCTGCGCGGATCACATCACCATCACCGTCACCACGCTATCATGCTGACGAAACTCTCCCCCGACACTTTGCTAGATCAAGAGTTCGAGGGACGTCATCGAGCTGAACGTGTGCAGAACTCAGAGGTGCCATACGTTCGGTGCTTAATCGGTTGGATCGCGAAGATGTCCGACTACATCAACCGCGTTAAGCTACGCTTCCGCTTTCGGTCTAGGAGGGTACGTGGACACACTCTCCCCCTCTCGTTGCTATGCATCTCCTAGATAGATCTTGCGTGATCATAGGAATTTTTTTAAAATTGCATGCTACGTTCCCCAATAGTGGCATCCAAGCCAGGTCTATGCGTAGATGATATGCACGAGTAGAACACAAAGAGTTGTGGGCGATCATAGTCATACTGCTTACCACCAACGTCTTATTTTGATTCGGCAGTATTGTTGGATGAAGCGGCCCGGACCAACCTGACATGACCACGTTCATGAGATCGGTTCCACCGACAGACATGCAACTTGTTTTGCATAAAGGGGTGGCTGGCGGGTGGATGTTTCTCCAACTTTAGTTGAATCGAATTTGACCACGGCCAATCCTTGTTGAACGTTAAAACAACAAACTTGAAGAAAGATCGTTGTGGTTTTGATGCGTAGGTAAGAACGGTTCTTACTAGAAGCCCATAGCAGCCACGTAAAACTTGGAACAACAAAGTAGATGACGTCTAACTTGTTTTTGCATGGCATGTTGTGTTGTGATATGGTCAGGACATGATGTGATATATGTTGTTGTATGAGATGATCATGTTTTGTAAAAGTTATCGGCAACTGGCAGGAGCCTTATGGTTGTCGCTTTATTGTATGAAATACAATCGCCATGTAAATTGCTTTACTTTATCAATATGCGTTAGCGATAGTTGCAGAAGCAATAGTTGGCGAGATGACAACGATGCTACGATGGAGATCAAGGTGTCAAGCCAGTGACGATGGAGATCATAACGGTGCTTTGGAGATGGAGATCAAAGGCACAAGATGATGATGGCCATATCATGTCACATATTTTGATTGCATGTGATGTTTATCTTTTATGCATCTTATTTTGCTTAGTACGGTGCTAGCATTGTAAGATGATCTCTCACTAAAATTTCAAGGTACAAGTGCTCTCCCTGAGTATGCACCGTTGCGACAGTTCATCATGCTGAGACACCACGTGATGATCGGGTGTGATAAGCTCTACATTCACATACAACGGGTGCAAGACAGTTTTGCATGTGCAGAATACGTAGGTTAAACTTCACGATCCTAGCATGTACAGACATGGCTGATAACCCACAAGTATAGGGGATCGCAACAGTTTTTGAGGGTAGAGTATTCAACCCAAATTTATTGATTTGACACAAGGGGAGCCCAAGAATATTCTTGAGTATTAGCAGCTGAGTTGTCAATTCAACCACACCTGAAAGACTTAATATCTGCAGCAAAGTGTTTAGTAGCAAAGTAATATGGAAGTAGCGATAATGGTGGCAAAAGTAACAGTAGCAGTTTTGTAGCAATCGTAACAGTGGCAACGGAAAAGTAACTTAGCAAAGATCAATATGTGAAAACCTCGTAGGCAATGGATCAATGATGGATAATTATGTCGGATGACATTTGTCATGCAAAGGTTATAACATAGGGTGACACAGAACTAGCTCCAGTTCATCAATGTAATGTAGGCATGTATTCCGAATATAGTCATACGTGCTTATGGAAAAGAACTTTCATGACATCTTTTGTCCTACCCTCCCATGGCAGCGGGGTCCTATTGGAAACTAAGGGATATTAAGGCCTCCTTAATAGAGTACCGGACCAAAGCATTAGCACTTAGTGAATACATGAACTCCTCAAACTACGGTCATCATCGGGAGTGGTCCCAACTATTGTCACTCCGGGGTTGCCAGATCATAACAAGTAGTAGGTGACTATAACTTGCAATATCGGATCAAGAACACAAATATATTCATGAAAACATAAAGGGTTCAGATCTGAGTTCATGGCACTCGGGTCCTAGTGACAAGCATTAAGCATAACAAAGTCATAGCAACATCAATCTTAGAACATAGTGGATACTAGGGATCAAACCCTAACAAAACTAACTCGATTACATGGTAAATCTCATCCAACCCATCACGGTCCAGCAATCCTACGATGGAATTACTCACGCACGACAGTGAGCATCATGGAATTGGTGATGGAGGATGGTTGATGATGACGATTTCGACGAATTCCCCTCTCCGGAGCCCCGAACGGACTCCAGATCTGCCCTCCCGAGGAAGAACAGGACTTGGCGGCGGCTTCATATCATAAAACGCGATGAATCCTTTTCTCTGATTTTTTTCTCCCGAAAGTGAGTATATTGAGTTGGAGTTGAGGTCGGTGGAGGTCTAGGGGGCCCACAAGGTCAGGGGGCGCGCCCCCCACCCTTGTGGCTAGGGTGTGGGACCCCTAGTGCTGATTCTTTCGCCAATATTTTTTCTTATTTCCAAAAAATAATCTCCGTTGATTTTTAGGTCAATCCGAGAACTTTTTATTTTGCACAAAAATAACACAAAGGCAATTCTGCTGAAATAGCGTCAGTCCGGGTTAGTTCCATTCAAATCATGCAAGTTAGCGTCCAAAACAAGGGCAAAAGATTTTGGAAAAGTGGATACGTTGGAGACGTATCAACTCCCCCAAGCTTAAACCTTTGCTTGTCCTCAAGCAATTCAGTTGATAAACTGAAAGTGATAAAGAAAAACTTCTACAAACTATGTTTGATCTTGTTGTTGCAAATATGTAAAGCCAACATTCAGGTTTTCAGCAAAGATTATGAACTAACCATATTCACAATAACATTTAGGTCTCACGTTTACTCATATCAATGGCATAATCAGCTAGCGAGCAATAATAATAAATCTAGGATGACAACACTTTCCTCAAAACAATCATGATATGATATAACAAGATGGTATCTCGCTAGCCCTTTCTGAGACCGCAAAACATAAATGCAGAGCACCTCTGAAGACCAAGGACTGACTAGACATTGTAATTCATGGTAAAAGAGATCAAGTCACAGTCATACTTAATATAAATTAATAACAGTGCATACAAATGATAGTGGTGCTCTCTAACTGGTGCTTTTTATAAGAGGATGATGACTCAGCAATAAAAGTAAATAGATAGGCCCTTCGCAGAGGGAAGCAGGGATTTGCAGAGGTGCCAGAGCTCGAGTTTTGAAATAGAGATTTAATAATATTTTGAGCGGTATGCTTTCATTGTCAACGTAACAACTAAGAGATCTTGGTATCTTCCATGCTACATACATTATAGGCGGTTCCCAAACAGAATGGTAAAGTTTATACTCCCCCCACCACCAACAAGCACACTCCACGGCTGGTCTGAAACAACGCGTACCGTCCAACTAACAACAGTCCTGGGGGAGTTTTGTTTGCAGTTATTTGATTTGATTTACTTTAAGCATGGGACTGGGCATCTCGGTTACCAGCCATTTTCTCGTGAATGATGAGTGGAGTCCACTCATCGTGAGAATAACCCACCTAGCATGGAAGATATTTACAGCCCTAGTTGGTACATGAGCTATTCGAGCATACAAAACAGATTATCATTTGAAGGTTTAGAGGTTGGCACTTGCAAATTTACTTGGAACGGTAGGTAAATACCGCATATAGGAAGGTAAGGTGGACTCATATGGGACAACTTTGGGGTTTATGGAAGTGGATGCACAAGAAGTATTCCCGCTTAGTACAAGTGAAGGCTAGAAAGAGACTGGGAAGCGACCAACTAGACAGCAACAACAATCATAAACATGCATTGAGATTAACCAACATTGAGTGCAAGCATGAGTAGGATATAAATCACCATGAACATAAATATTTTAGAGGCTATGTTTGATTTTGTTTCAACTACATGGGCGACCATGTGCCAAGTCAAGCCACTCAAATCATTCAAAGGAGGATACCATCCTATCATACTACATCACAACCATTTTAATCTCCATGTTGGCATGCAAGGTAAACCATTATAAACTCCTAGCTGATTAAGCATGGCATGAGTAACTATAACTCTAATTGTCATTCCAAACATGTTCCATTCATAATAGGCTGAATCAGGAACGATGAACTAATCATATTTACAAAAACAAGACAGGTCGAGTTCATACCAGCTTTTCCTCATCTCAATCATTTCATCATATATCGTCATTATTGCCTTTCACTTGCATAACCGAACGGTGTGGATAATAATAATAGTGCACGTGCATTGGACTAAGCTGGAATTTGCAAACATGTATTCAGAGGAGAAGACAAGGTAATATGGGCTCTTTGTTAGATCAACAATAATGCATATGAGAGCCACTCAACAATTTCATCATGGTCTTCTCCTCTCGACCCCCAAAGAAAAGAAAAGAATTTCAAAGAAACACATTAAAATATTTTTGGAGTTTTTGTTTTTCTGAAGAAAGAAGAACAAGAACGAGAGAAAACTATTTACATGGGAAACTCCCAACAAGCACGAGAAATCCTTTTGGGTTTTCTATTAATATTACTACTAAGCATGCATAGAAAGTAAATTAACTACAACTAATGTTTTCTGGTTTGTTTTTCTTAAGGTTTTTCAAACACACAAGAAGAAAGCGGAAAAAGAAATAAACTAGCATGGATATTACAATGTGCTGGAATTTAGTCTATATTGGGGCAGCCCAATAACTATTTCAGAAATTCCTAATAAATCCTAGAGGCCCACTTAGCCCATTTGTGCAAGGAAAGGGATACTACTAAAGTTTAGTCCCACATTGCTAGTTCAGTGGGAATTGGACCTCCTTATAAGGGAGGTTCTTTCCCCACTTGTATAAGCATGAGAACAAGAGGGACATCCACGCGCGCTCCTCCTCTGCCGCCCGCCTCGCCATGCCACGCCTCGTCACGACGCGCCGCGCCGCGGGAATGAGCCGAGCCGATGTCTAAATTTTTGCCACACACTACGGGTATACGAAAGGTCACACGGAAGCTGAAAAGATTTTTTGCGAAAGTAGAGTTCAAATGCGAACGGTGCAGCTCTTCGGCTGCTGGTTGTTCGCTTCATCTCCGTCTCTTCGTTCCGCCTCCCGTCGCTGCCCTCTCGCCTCCTTCTCTTGCGCCTATAAAACGGAGGTCGCTCCTCCCAGAGAGCCGCACCAGAAACTTCTCCTTCCTCTCACCACCAGTTGCAACCTCTGAGCTGCTGTTGTCTTCCTCATCCCGGCTTGCAGCGTGCACCGCAGGTCGGGACAGTAGGCCTCCGAAACCGCACCTCTTTGAGTCCTGTACGGGAGAAGGGTGATAAGGTTTTTGGGGAGCGCTCATGACCATCGATCGACTCCTTCACACGGACGCCCCGGACTCCGACGACTACTTCCCCGACGTCGACAACCTCCTCGACGACATGGCTGGCGAGGACACCGACCCCAAGTCCAGTGCTACTGCTGCTGCTGTCCCGTATGTATTCTTCTTTCTGTTACATGTCATGCCACAGTTTCTTGTACTAGTACTTGCCCTACATATGTTACGTTCTACTTCATATATGCAACTAGTTCTACTGTCTGCTATAGATATGTTAGGCTACGGTTCATATATGCAGAAGCTATTTACCTTCTCTCTGTCAGAACGCATGACTTGTTTTATCTCTACTATATTAGTCATGCTTTATCTAGTATTTTTGTTAATAAAATCATTTGGTAAATTGCTCATATTTCCAACAATCCAAAAACCTTATTATAGGCATTTACCCCAAGTGGTTTTGCTGCTTCCATGAGACCTCCTATGTTTGAGGGTATCCACTATAAGAGGTGGCGCGTGAGAGCAGTCTTATGGTTTTAGACCATGAGCTGTTATGACGCCACTCTTGGCAAACCTGAAGGAGAGCAAGATGCCCAACAGGCACAAGCTTTTCAGAAAATGGATACCTTGTTTAAGGCTGCTCTCTTGAGTGTTCTTGGTGAGAACATAGTTGATGCTTATGCGTCAATTGACAATGGAAAAGATATGTGGGACACACTTTCGAGGCCAAGTTTGGGGTCTCGGATGCCGCACCGAGCTGTACATCATGGAGCAATTCTATGATTACAGGATGATCAAGAGCGCTCCGTGGTTGAGCAGACTCATGAGATACTGATCATTTGCTAGAGAACTTGAGCACTTCAATTGCATACTACTGCACAAGTTTGTTGCCGGGGTATCATCACTAAGCTTCCTCCTTCATGGAGGAACTTTGCTACTCATCAAGCATAAGAGACAGGAGTTTTCCGTTCCGGATCTCATTGGTACTCTTGATGTGGAAGAAAAGGCGAGAGCAAAGGACACACATGCTCGAGGTATTGAGGGAGGATCTAGTGCCAATGTGGTACAAAAGCAGAACTTCCAGCCCCACAAGTTCAAGAACAAGGGAAAGTTTGATGGTAAAGCAAAGTTTGATGGGAAGAACAGGGCTGTGCAATACACGAACTTCAACAAGAAGAATGGCAAGAAGAAAGGTGCATGTCATGTGTGTGGAGATCCTGATCATTGGGCTCCTAGTTGCCCTAATCGCTATGACAAGCGTCATCCTGGGAAAGGCGGCAAGACCGCTAATGTTGTCATTGGAGACACTGACATGAAGGATCTTTGGGTATGGTATATTTCCCACTATTCTTTCAAGATGTCATTCTCCGACTGGTTGATTGACACGGGTGCTAATGTGCATGTATGTGGTGATATTTCCATGTTTTCGCCTTATCAAATCATAGGGACTTCAACCGTCGATGGGCAACGGTTCAAGTGCTTCGTTCGTGGTGTTGGCACGGTCGATCTGAAGTTTACTTCGAGGAAGATCGTGCGGTCAAGAACGTGCATTATGTCCCTCCATCAATAAAAATCTTGTTAGCGGATCTCTTACGTGTAGAGATGGCTACAAGCTTGTCTTTGAGTCGAATAAATTTGTAATATCCAGGTATGGAACCTTTGTTGGTAAAGGCTATGAGTCGAGGCCTGTTTCGTTTATCCTTATCAGACGTTTGCAATAAAGTTGTTAATCATATTTGTAATAATAGTGAATCAAATGTGTGGCATTCACGTCTTTGTCATGTTAACTTTGGTTGCATGTCGCGACTAGCGAAGTTGAACTTAATCCCTAGTTTCACCACTGTCAAGGGATCTAAGTGTCAAGTGTGTGTGCAAGCTAAGCAACCTTGTAAGTCTCACGTGACTGCGGAAACGAGAAATCTTGCACCACTAGAACTTATACATTCAGATCTATGTGAAATGAATGGTGTTTTGACAAAGGTGGAAAGAAATATTTCATGACGTTAATTGACGACTCCACTAGGTACTGCCGTGTGTATCTTCTGAAATCTAAGGATGAGGATTTGAACTTTTTCAAGATCTATAAAGCTGAAGTGGAAAACCAACTTGATCGGAAAATCAAGAGGCTTAGGTCCGACCGTGGTGGAGAGTATTTTTCCAATGAATTTGATGCTTTTTGTGCGGAACATGGTATAATCCATGAGAGGATGCCTCCCTACTCACCTCAGTCAAATGGGGTGGCCGAAAGAAAGAACCGTACTCTAACTGATTTGGTTAACACCATGTTAGACACATCGGGTCTCTCCAAAGCATGGTGGGGGAGGCGATATTGACGGCATGTCATGTCCTAAATCGAGTTCCCACAAAGAACAAAGAGATAACTCCATTCGAGGAATGGGAGAAGAAAAGGTTAAAACTCGCTTATCTGCGAACATGGGGTTGTTTGGCGAAAGTCAATGTTCCAATTCCAAAGAAGCGGAAACTTGGACCAAAGATCGTGGATTGTGTTTTCCTCGATATGCTTTTCATAGCATTGGCTATAGATTCTTGGTTGTAAAATCCGAGGTACCTGACATGCATGTCGGTATGATCATGGAGTCGAATGATGCGACTTTCTTTGAAGATATCTTTCCCATGAAGGATATGGCTACCTCATCTAATCAGAAGATGCCTAGTTCATCGAATCAGGAGCCACTTACAATTACCGAACCTGCAATTTCAATGGAACACTTTGAAAATCCCGTGGAGGAGAACAACGAAGTTCCTATTAGGAGCAAGAGACAGAGGACTGCAAAGTCCTTTGGTGATGATTTTCTTGTGTATCTCATAGATGACACTCCCAGTTCTATTTCAGAGGCCTATGCATCCGAAGATGCCGACCATCGGAAGGAAGCGGTTCAGAGCAAGATGGATTCCATCTTGGCGAATGAAACCCGGGAGATAACCGATCGTCCTTATGGGTGCAAACCTATAGGATGCAAATGGGTATTCAAGAAGAAGCTTAGGCACGATGGTACTATCGAAAAGTACAAGGCTCGGCTCGTGGCTAAGGGTTATACCCAAAAAGAAGGTGAAGATTTCTTTGATACTTACTCACTGTGGCTCGATCGACCAATATTCGAGTTCTACTTTCACTAGCTGCCTCACATGGTCTTCTCGCTCATCAAATGGATGTTAAGACTGCTTTCCTAAATGGAGAGTTGGATGAGGAAATTTATATGGAACAACTAGATGGGTTTGTAATAGATGGTCGGGAAGGGAAAGTGTGCAAGTTGTCAAGTCTTTGTATGGACTCAAGCAAGCACCCAAACAGTGGCATGAGAAGTTCGAAAGAACTTTAACAGCTGCAGGCTTTGTTGTGAACGAAGCTGACAAATGTGTGTATTATCGCCATGGTGGGGGCGAGGGAGTTATGCTTTGCTTGTATGTTGATGACATACTGATTTTTGGAACAAATCTGAATGTTATTAAGGAGGTCAAGGATTTCCTATCTCACTGTTTTGAGATGAAGGATTTAGGAGTGGCTGATGTCATTCTGAACATCAAGTTGTTGAGAGACGATGATGGTGGGATTACATTGCTTCAATCCCACTATGTGGAAAAGATCTTGAGTCGCTTTGGCTACAGTGACTGTAAGCCATCTCCAACACCATATGATGCTAGTGTGTTGCTTCGAAAGAATCGGAGAATTGCTAGAGACCAATTGAAATATTCTCAGATCATTGGTTCGCTTATGTACTTAGCCAGTGCTACAAGACCTGACATCTCTTTTGCTGTTAGCAAGCTGAGCCGGTTTGTCCCAAAACCAGGAGATGTGCATTGGAAAGCTCTAGAGAGAGTTTTGCGTTATTTGAAAGGCATCAAGAATTATGGAATTCACTACACCAGTGCACCCAAAGGTGCTTGAAGGGTATAGTGAGTCAAACCGGATCTCGAATGTCGATGAGATAAAGGCCACGAGCGGATATGTATTCACTCATGGAGGTGGCGCTGTTTGTTGAAGTCTTGCAAGCAGACCATCTTAACGAGGTCAACAATGGAAGCGTAACTCACAACACTAGATACAGCTACGGTCAAGCAGATTGGCTTCATGGCTCTTGAATGACTTGCGGTTGTTGAGAAACTCAGTACCGGGTGTCCTTATGAACTGCGACAATCAAAGTGTGATCACGAAAGTGAGCAGCTCAAAGGATAACATGAAGTCATCAAGACACGCTCAGAGAAGGTTAAAGTCTGTCGGAAAATGAAAAACTCCGGAGTTATTATGCTGGATTATATCCAAACGCCTAAAAATCTGGCATATCCTTTTACTAAGGGTCTGTCACAGAATGTGATAGATAATGCATCGAGGGAGATGGGTATGATACCCACAATATGAGTTGTTCACAGTGGTAACCTATTCTTTGTGATCGGAGATCCCGTGAATTAGATGTGGAAGACAAGCTGTTGGTCAACTGAGAGGAGAGTATCCTTACTATTCACAATACCACTCCATGAAGATGCAATACTCTCCTAATCTGCATGGTAGGTTGATGTATATCTTAATGTGTTCTAAGTGGCTTATTTAAGCAGAGATGTTATCCTGCAGAACATCTATTGAAGAACACACCTATATGAGTCTGATTGTCAAACGTCGCAATCTATGAGAGTAGGGTTCTCTCTAGTAAACTCATGAAAGGTCACGGAGTATGACACATAAGCTCCACCATGGGAAGACCCACGGTAGCCACGTATCGGTCAAGGCTTTATGTGAAGCTAGATTCGCAGAAAACTTGCAGTTCAAGGCCCACCACTGCTCAAGTTGCTTACTAGTGTAGCATAGAGTTCTAGGTGGAAGTTCAACTTAACATCTCCACAAAGAAGATTGATATATAAAACAGTGTTTTGGAACCAAAGGCTAATTTCTGTGCCTCTCGATCCGTGGGGGATTGCTGAATTTAGTCTATATTGGGGCAGCCCAATAACTATTTCAGAAATTCCTAATAAATCCTAGAGGCCCACTTAGCCCATTTGTGCAAGGCAAGGGATACTACTAAAGTTTAGTCCCACATTGCTAGTTGAGTGGGAATTGGACCTCCTTATAAGGGAGGTTCTTTCCCCACTTGTATAAGCATGAGAACAAGAGGGACATCCATGCGCGCTCCTCCGCCGCCGCCCGCCTCGCCACGCCACGCCACGCCTCGTCACGACGCGCCGCGGGTTGCGGGAATGAGCTGAGCCGATGTCTAAATTTTTGCCACGCACTACGGGTATACGAAAGGTCACACGGAAGCTAAAAAGATTTTTTGCGAAAGTGGAGTTCGAATGCGAATGGTGCAGCTCTTCGGCTGCTGGCTGTTCGCTTCATCTCCATCTCTTCGTTTCGCCTCCCTTCGCTGCCCTCTTGCCTCCTTCTCTTGGGCCTATAAAACGGAGGTCGCTCCTCCCAGAGAGCCGCACCAGAAACTTCTCCTTCCTCTCGCCACCGGTTGCAACCTCTGAGCTGCTGTTGTCTTCCTCATCCCGGCTTGCGGCGTGCACCGCAAGTCGGGACAGTAGGCCTCCGAAACCGCACCTCTTTGAGTCCTGTACGGGAGAAGGGTGATAAGGTTTTTGGGGAGCGCTCTGCGCGACTACTGACTGACTCCTTCGTCACGGACGCCCCGGACTCCGACGACTACTTCCCCGACGACGACTTCTTCCCCGACGTCGACAACCTCCTCGACGACATGGCTGGCGAGGACACCGACCCCAAGTCCAGTGCTACTGCTGCTGCTGTCCCGTATGTCTTCTTCTTTCTGTTACATGTCCTACCACAGTTTGTTGTACTAGTACTTGCCCTACATATGTTAGGTTCTACTTCATATATGCAACTAGTTCTACTGTCTGCTATAGATATGTTAGGCTACGGTTCATATATGCAGAAGCTATTTACCTTCTCTTTGTCAGAACGCATGACTTGTTTTATCTCTACTATATTAGTCATGCTTTATCTAGTATTTTTGTTAATAAAATCATTTGGTAAATTGCTCATATTTCCAATACAATGAAAAGGTATACCGACAACTGAAATGAGTGTGTGAACATGAATGTAATGTCGGTGAGGAATACGTACTCCCCCAAGCTTAGGCTTTTGGCCTAAGTTGGTCTACGCCCACGGATGGCCTCGTGGATATCCAAAGTTGAAGTTGGGGTCGTACTGTGCTGCGACAGCCACCGCTTGGTGAGCTGCCTCCTGAAGACGAGCAGCATCGGCTGTCCTCTCATACTTGCTTGCCTCCTCTCTAGTTATAAAGTGTCTTCCATTTGCCTGAAAGTTGAATAGAGCAGGAGCAGGAAGAGTAACAAGGACGGCACGCCGTCTATCAAAGGTTAGTCGGTACTGGAGGATCTGTTCGTTCCTCTTAAGAAACTGGTGGCGTACCATAGCCTCATAATCCAGAAAAGCAAGTGGCAACTCAATATCATATCCTCTAATAGGTACATTCAAATATTTATCTAAACGAGTTGCATAGATCCCACCAAATAAATCTCCATCTTTAGCATTAAGATGTAACCTTCTAGCAATAATGGCCCCCAAATTATATCGCTTATCACCTAACACTGCACACTTGAGGATACTAAGATCTGGTATGCAAATATGGAATTGTTCATCTTTACCATTAATGCATCTACCGATAAAGAGAGCAAAATAATGTATGGCGGGAAAGTGAATGCTCCCTATGGTTGCTTGTGTGATATTTCTAGTTTCTCCAATAGTGATGCTAGCAAGGAAATCATTATATTCAGATTTATGGGGCTTACTAAGACTGTCCCATTGCGGAATTTTGCATGCATCACAAAAATCTTCTAGGTGAATCTTACTAAGACATTTCTCTGTTTTTTTCTCCCCGAAAGTGAATATATGGAGTTGGAGTTGAGGTCGGTGGAGGTCCAGGGGGCTCACAAGGTCAGGGGGCATGCCCCCCACCCTTGTAGCTTGGGTGTGGTCCCCCTGGTGCCGATTATTTCACCAATATTTTTTATTAATTCCAAAAATAATCTACTTTGATTTTCTGGTCAATCCGAGAAATTTTTATTCTGCACAAAAATAACACCAAGGCAATTATGCTGAGAACAGCGTCAGTCCGGGTTAGTTATATTCAAATCATGCAAGTTAGAGTCCAGAACAAGGGCAAAAGAGTTTGGAAAAGTGGATACGTTGGAGACGTATCAATGGCCTCGGAAAACTAAGACCTAAAGGTCGAACGTGAATCATATAGTAGATATGATCAACATAGAGATGTTCACCATTGAAAACTACTCCATCTCACGTGATGATCGGACATGGTGATGAACCACAAGTGTAGGGGATCTATCGTAGTCCTTTCGATAAGTAAGAGTGTCGAACCCAATGAGGAGCAGAAGGAAATGATAAGCAGTTTTCAGTAAGGTATTCTTTGCGAGCACTGAATTTATCGGTAGCAGATAGTTTTGTGATAAGGTAATTTGTAACGGGTAACAAGTAATGAAACTAAATAAGGTGCAGCAAGATGGCCCAATCCTTTTGTAGCAAAGGACAAGCCTGGACAAACTCTTATATAGAGAAAAGCGCTCCCGAGGACACATGGGAGTTATCGTCAAACTTGTTTTCATCACGCTCATAAGATTCGCGTTCGTTACTTTGATAATTTGGTATGTGGGTGGACCGGTGCTCGGGTGCTGCCCTTTCTTGGACAAGCATCTTGCTACCTCTTGAGCACTGCGTTGGTTTTCCCTTGAAGAGGAAAGGGTGATGCAGCAAAGTAGCGTAAGTATTTCCCTCAGTTTTTGAGAACCAAGGTATCAATCCAGTAGGAGGCTACGCACAAGTCCCTCGTACCTGCACAAAACAATAGCTCCTCGCAACCAACATGATTAGGGGTTGTCAATCCCTTCACGGTCACTTACGAGAGTGAGATCTGATAGAGATGATAAATAATATTTTTGGTATTTTTGGTATAGAGATGCAAAGTGAAAAGTAAAAGGCAAAGTAAAAACAAAGCAAGTATTAAAGTAATGGAGATTGATATGATGAGAATAGACCCGGAGGCCATAGGTTTCACTAGTGGCTTCTCTCAAGAGCATAAGTATTCTACGGTGGGTGAACAAATTACTGTTGAGCAATTGACAGAATTGAGCATAGTTATGAGAGTATCTAGGTATGATCATGTATATAGGCATCACGTCCGAGAAAAGTAGACCGACTCCTGCCTGCATCTACTACTATTACTCCACTCATCGACCGCTATCCAGCATGCATCTAGAGTATTAAGTTAAAAACAGAGTAACGCCTTAAGCAAGATGACATGATGTAGATGGATAAATTCATGCAATATGATAAAAACCCATCTTGTTATCCTCGATGGCAACAATACAATACGTGCCTTTGCTGCCCCTTCATACATCGGGAAAGGACACCGCAAGATTGAACCCAAAGCTAAGCACTTCTCCCATGGCAAGAACTACCAATCTAGTTGGCCAAACCAAACGGATAATTCGAAGAGACTTGCAAAGATAATCAATCATACATAAAAGAATCCAGAGAAGATTCAAATATTGTTCATAGATAAACTTAATCATAAACCCACAATTCATCGGTCTCAACAAACACACCGCAAAAAGAAGATTACATCGAATAGATCTCCACGAGAGGGGGAGAACATTGTACTGAGATCCAAAAAGAGAGAAGAAGCCATCTAGCTACTAGCTATGGACCCGAAGGTATGAAGTAAACTACTCACACTTCATCGGAGGGGCTATGGTGATGATGTAGAAGCCCTCCGTGGTGGATGCTGATACGTCTCCAACGTATCTATAATTTTTGATTGCTCCATGCTACTTTATCTACTGTTTTGGACTATATTGGGCTTTATTTTCCACTTTTATATTACTTTTGGGACAGCCCAGAATTGCTGTTTTTTGCCTATTTCAGTGTTTCGAAGAAACGGAATATCAAACGGAGTCCAAACGGAATGAAACCTTCGGGAACGTGATTTTCTCACCGAACGTGATCCAGGAGACTTGGACCCTACTCCAAGAAGTGCCAGAGGCGGTCACGAGGGTGGAGGGCGCGCCCCCTACCTCGTGGGCCCCCTGACGCTCCACCGACGTACTCCTTCCTCCTATATATACCTACGTACCCTCAACAGATCTGAAACGGAGCCAAAAACCTAATTCCACCGCCGTACCTTCCTGTATCCACGAGATCCCATCTTGGGGCCTGTTTCGGAGCTCCGCCGGAGGGGGCATCCACCATGGAGGGCTTCTACATCAACACCATAGCCCCTCCGATGAAGTGTGAGTAGTTTACTTCAGACCTTCGGGTCCATAGCTAGTAGCTAGATGGCTTCTTCTCTCTTTTTGGATCTCAATACAATGTTCTCCCCCTCTCTCGTGGAGATCTATTCCATGTAATCTTCTTTTTGCGAGACCGATGAATTGTGGGTTTATGATCCAACTTATCTATGAATAATATTTGAATCTTCTCTGAATTCTTTTATGTATGATTGAGTTATCTTTGCAAGTCTCTTCGAATTATCGGTTTGGTTTGGCCAACTAGATTGGTAGTTCTTGCAATGGGAGAAGTACTTAGCTTTGGGTTCAATCTTGCGGTGTCCTTACCTAGTGATGTAAAGGGTTGCATGGCACGTATTGTATTGTTGCCATCGAGGATAACAAGATGGGGTATTTATCATATTGCATGAATTTATTCCTCTACATCATGTCATCTTGCTTAAGGCGTTACTCGCTTTTTAACTTAATACTCTAGATGCATCTTTGGATAGCGGTCGATGAGTGGAGTAATAGTAATAGATGCAGAATTGTTTCGGTCTACTTGTCTCGGACGTGATGCCTATATACATGATCATACCTAGATAACCTCATAACTATGCTCAATTTTGTCAATTGCTCAACAGTAATTTGTTCACCCACCATAGAATATCTATGCTCTTGAGAGAAGCCACTAGTGAAACCTATGGCCCCCGGGTCTATTCTCATCATATCAATCTCTATCACTGTATTTACTTGCTTTGCTTTTACCTTTTACTTTGCATATTTATACCAAAAATACCAAAAATATTATCTCTATCAGATCTCACTCTCGTAAGTGACCGTGAAGGGATTGACAACCCCTAATCGCGTTGGTTGCGAGTAGCTATCATTTTGTGCACGTACGAGGGACTTGCGCGAGCCACCTACTGGATTGATACCTTGCTTCTCAAAAACTGAGGGAAATACTTACGCTAATGTGCTGCATCATCCTCTCCTCTTCGGGGAAAACCAATGCAAGCTCAAGATGTAGCAGATGCCCCCTCCGGTGGAGCTCTGGAACAGGCCCCAATATGGGATCTCGTGGATACAGGAAGTTGCGGCGGTGGAATTAGGTTTTTAGCTCCTGTTCTGATTGTTTGGGGGTACGTAGGTATATATAGGAGGAAGGAGTACGTCGGTGGAGCAACAGGGGGCCCACGAGGCATGGGGGGCGCCCTAGGGGGGGCGCCCCCTACCCTCGTGACCGCCTCTGTTACTTCTTGGAGTATGGTCCAAGTCTCCTGGATCACGTTCGGTGAGAAAATCACGTTCCCGAAGGTTTCATTCCGTTTGGACTCCGTTTGATATTCCGTTTCTTGAAACCGAAATAGGCAAGACACAACAATTCTGGGCTGGGCCTCCGGTTAATAGGTTAGTCCAAAAATAATATAAAAGTGGAAAATAAAGCCCAACATAGTCCAAAACAGTAGATAAAGTAGCATGGAGCAATAAAAAATTATAGATACGTTGGAGACGTATCAGGCATCCCCAAGCTTAATTCCTGCTCGTCCTCGAGTAGGTAAATGATAAAAAGAGAATTTTTGATGCGGAGTGATACTTTGGCATAATTTAATCTTCTTAATTGTGGTATGAATATTCAGATCCGAAAGATTCAAGACAAAAGTTCATATTGACATAAAAAAAATACTTCAAGCATACTAACTATGCAATTATGTCTTCTCAAAATAACATGGCCGAAGAAAGTTATCCCTACAAAATCATATAGTCTGGCTATGCTCCATCTTCCCCACACAAAATATTTAAATCATGCACAACCCCAATGACAAGCCAAGCAATTGTTTCATACTTTAACATTTTCAAAACTTTTTCAATCTTCACGCAATACATGAGCGTGAGCCATGGATATAGCACTATATGTGGAAATAGAATGGTGGTTGTGGAGAAGACAAAAAGGGAGAAGATAGTCTCACATCAACTAGGCGTATCAGCGGGCTATGGAGATGCCCTTCAATAGATATCAATGTGAGTGAGTAGGGATTGCCATGCAACGGATGCACTAGAGCTATAAGTATATGAAAGCTCAACAAAAGAAACTAAGTGGGTGTGCATCCAACTCGCTTGCTCACGAAGACCTAGGGCATTTGAGGAAGCCCATCATTGGAATATACAAGCCAAGTTCTATAATGAAAAATTCCCACTAGTATATGAAAGTGACAAAATGAGAGACTCTCTATCATGAATATCTTGGTGCTACTTTGAAGCACAAGTGTGGTAAAAGGATAGTAACATAGTCCCTTCTCTATTTTTCTCTCATTTTTTTATTTGGGCCTTTTCTCTTTTTTTATGGCCTCTTTTTTTTCATTTTTCATTTTTTTTATTTTTCATCCGGAGTCTCATCCCGACTTGTGGGGGAATCATGGTCTCCATCATCCTTTCCTCACTTGGGACAATCTCTAAAGAATGATGATCATCACACTTTTATTTTTCTTACAACTCAACAATTACAACTCGATTCTTAGAACAAAGTATGACTCTATATGAATGCCTCCGTGATGTACGGGATATGCAATGAAACAAGAGTGACATGTATGAAAGAATTATGAAAGGTGGCTTTGCCACAAATACAATGTCAAGTACATGATCATGCTAGCAATATGACAATAATGGAGCGTGTCATAATAAACGGAACGATGGAAAGTTGCATGGCAATATATATCGGAATGGCTATGGAAATGCCATGATAGGTAGGTATGGTGGCTGTTTTGAGGAAGATATATGGTGGCTGTATGATACCGGCGAAAAGTGCGCGGTATTAGAGAGGCTAGCAATGGTGGAAGGATGGGAAAAAGTGCGCATCACCCATGGACTCAACATTAGTCATAAAGAATTCATATACTTACTGCAAAAATCTAGAAGTTATCAAAGCAAAGTATTACGCGCATGCTCCTAGGGGGATAGATTGGTAGGAAAATACCATCGTCATTCCCCGACCGCCACTCATAAGGAAGACAATCAATAAATAAATCATGCTCCGAGTTCATCACATTACGGTTCACCATAATGCATGCTACGGAATCACAAACTTCAACACAAGTATTCTTTAAATTCACAACTACTCAACTAGCATGACTTTAATATCACCATCTTCATATATCAAAACAATTATCAAGCATCAAACTTTTCTTAGTATTCAACGCACTCAAAAGAAAGTTTCACATATCTTGAATACCAAGTATATTAACGTTAAGCAAATTACCATGCTATTAACGACTCTCAAAATAATCTAAGTGAAGCATGAGAGATCAATAGTTTCTTTAAAACTAATCCATGATGACCCACAAGTATAGGGGATCTATCGTAGTCCTTTCGATAAGTAAGAGTGTCGAACCCAACGAGGAGCAGAAGGAAATGATAAGCGGTTTTCAGCAAGGTATTCTCTGCAAGTACTGAACTAAGTGGTAACAGATAGTGTTTTGATAAGATAAATAGTAACAAGCAACAAGTAACAAAAAGTAAATAAAGTGCAGCAAGGTGGCCCAATCCTTTTGTAGCAAAGGACAAGCCTGGACAAACTCTTATAATAGGAAAAGCGCTCGAGGACACATGGGAATATCGTCAAGCTAGTTTTCATCACGTTCATATGATTCGCGTTCGTACTTTGATAATTTGATATGTGGGTGGACCGGTGCTTGGGTGCTGTTCTTACTTGAACAAGCATCCCACTTATGATTAATCTCTATTGCAAGCATCCGCAACTACAACAAAAGTATTAAGGTAAACCTAACCATATCATGAAACATATGGATCCAAATCAGCCCCTTACGAAGCAACGCATAAACTAGGGTTTAAGCACATCACTCTAGCAACACTTCATCTACTTATTACTTCCCAATGTCTTCCTCTAGGCCCAAATAATGGTGAAGTGTTATGTAGTCAACGTTCACATAACACCACTAGAGGCTAGACAACATACATCTCATCAAAATATCGAACGAATACCAAATTCACATGACCACTAATAGCAAGACTTCTCCCTTGTCCTCAGGAACAAATGTAACTACTCACAAAGCATATTCATGTTCATAATCGAGGGGTAATAATATGCATAAAGGATCTGAACATATGATCTTCCACCAAATAAACCAACTAGCATCAACTACAAGGAGTAATCAACACTACTAGCAACCTACAAGCACCAATCCCGGACTTGGAGACAAGAATTGGATACAAGAGATGAACTAGGGTTTGGAGATGAGATGGTGCTGGTGAAGATGTTGGTGGAGATTTGATACGTCTCCAACGTATCTATAATTTTTGATTGCTCCATGCTACTTTATCTACTGTTTTGGACTATATTGGGCTTTATTTTCCACTTTTATATTATTTTTGGGACTAACCTATTAACCGGGGCCCAGCCAATTGCTGTTTTTTGCCTATTTCGGTGTTTCAAGAAACGGAATATCAAACGGAGTCCAAACGGAATGAAACCTTGGGAACGTGATCTTCTCACGAACGTGATCCAGGAGACTTGGACCCTACTCCAAGAAGCTTCGGGAAGTCACGAGGGTGGGCGCCCCACAGGCGCGCCCCTGCCTCGTGGGCCCCTCGAGCTCCACCGACGCACTCCTTCCTCCTATATATACCTACGTATCCCCAATAGACCAGAATCACGGAGCCAAAACCTAATTCCACCGCTGCAACTTCCTGTATCCACGAGATCCCATCTTGGGGCCTGTTCCGGAGCTCCGACGGAGAGGGCATCCACCACGGAGGGCTTCTACATCAACACCATAGCCCCTCCGATGAAGTGTGAGTAGTTTACTTCAGACCTTCGGGTCCATAGCTAGTATCTAGATGACTTCTTCTCTCTTTTGGATCTCAATACAATGTTCTCCCCTCTCTCGTGGAGATCTATTCGATGTAATCTTCTTTTTGCGGTGTGTTTGTTGAGACCGATGAATTGTGGGTTTATGATCCAGCTTATCTATGAATAATATTTGAATCTTCTCTGAATTCTTTTATGTATGATTGAGTTATCTTTGCAAGTCTCTTCGAATTATCCGTTTGGTTTGGCCAACTAGATTTGTAGTTTCTTGCAATGGGAGAAGTGCATGGCTTTGGGTTCAATCTTGCGGTGTCCTTACTCAGTGACAGAAAGAGTTGCAAGGCACGTATTGTATTGTTGCCATTGAGGATAACAAGATGGGGTATTTATCATATTGCATGAATTTATTCCTCTTTTACAGATGAACGCCGTGCTATACCCGTCCAGGATACGGCACAACGGAGACACAGGCGCAGACGTGCAGCAGGGACCTGTTGCAAGGATTCTTTTCAGATTAAGACCCTGCGTAAACCTTTTTTCACTGTCTCTTGTTGTTACTCCTCCCCCGGTCTCTTACTATAGTCGAGGAGGAGGCTGGCGTTTTGGCATCGGCCGCGTCAGAATTTTGCACGTACCTGGACACCAGGGGCTTGTTACCAAGGGCATTGTTCGGCCCGCTTTATAAAAGACTGAATACCTTAGGGAGTGTTCGGCGTCTCGACTTAGGCCTTATATGCATCAGCTCTGAATCATGACTTTGGTCAAATGTTGGGTTTGCCCGGCTCCTGCGTTTTTCTGCCTTACGTTCCGTTCTATCGGCTAACGCGGCACCAGGAGAACTACTGCGATTGTGCCCCGGTTCGGCCGAGAGAGCACCTCAGTAGAGAAAGCCGAAAACTGACTGTCATGATACAGTGAGAGACTGGTCAACCACTCGATGACTCGGCGAAATGTTTTGAATTCCTCCGCATTAACGAAGGACCGTTTCCCGGTCAGGCACATACGCACCCCGACTTTGGGAGAGTGCGGTGCCCCCAGGGGCTATATCATAGCCCCACCATCGAACTCCTATGGCTAAGTGAAAGTGATAAAGCATTATAGTCCGGTTGCCTAGTTTGCTACGC
This sequence comes from Aegilops bicornis, assembly GCA_021605145.1. Taxonomy (NCBI): domain Eukaryota; kingdom Viridiplantae; phylum Streptophyta; class Magnoliopsida; order Poales; family Poaceae; genus Aegilops; species Aegilops bicornis. The sequence continues at coordinate 246,335,831 of CM038674.1, forward strand.
TACCACCTCCTTCATAGGACCAAGACGTTGGATTAAGTGTGAAAACGTGAATTCTTTGCAAACACCCCCGCACTATGTGCGTGGGGGCTGAAGAACTGCCATCTTCGGGTTATATACATATATACATCAACGGCCGACAGAGGTAGTTTGCTACTTGAAGGCACAAGTATAAAAAGCTCTTACATTAAATTGAAACGATGTTTCATAAAATTACACATGTCATTCAAACATAACATCCTTCGAGCACTGCGTCTCTATTAAACGAGCGCCCGGGAGAACTTCCTCAAAATAGCGCTTGACTGATTCTCGGCTTCCGTCCGAATCTGGGGACGCAATGTCGGTGGCCTTCATCTCAGCCCAGTATGCCTTGACACGGGCAAGAGCCATCTGCGCCCCCTCAATACACGCCGACCGCTTCATTGCGTCGATACGCGGCACCGCACCAAGGAACTGCTGCACTAAGCCAAAATAACTCTTAATTTGGGGTCCGCTGGCCACAAATGAGTCATGACATGCTTCATGGCAAGTACGGATAATCCATTCAGCTCGGCCCATTCGCCAACCAACCGTCAACGGAAGAGGACGCTCCGGACTATGGAATTGCGACCAAAATAGCTCTTCCCTTCTGTGCCCCTTCTGGCCTCGGAAGTGCTCAATCGCGTCTGCAGCGCTCGCCGCTAAGTCCAGATAAGCTGTGACGCCCGGATAATCTTGCTAAAATAATCCCACGCTAATCAAGCCACGTCATCCCGATTACTAATGCTAAACGTCCGTTAGTTCAAACCGCGTCAAATTAAAATTTAAAATTAATGTCGACAATAAAAGTTTTCGAAAGTAGAAACAAAAATGTTTGGTGGGTGCCAAATATTACAAGGGTAGTATGGTACAGCAATCACATTTTTAGAAGATGTCTAAATAATTTAAACTGATTTAAAACAGAAAAGAAAATAAATAAAAACAAAACAGAAAAACTAAAACCTAAAACTAACAGGAAAAAAAGGAGAAACCCCCCTCCGGGTGGCCCACTGGGCCAAACCCAGGCCCAGCCGCCCACCCTCCCTCCATAACCCCCACCAGGATAAACCCTAGCCGTCCACCCATCCCCCGCTGCCAAGACGATCCCCACTCTCCTCCCTCTCCCCGATCTGAATCAGGCGGGGAACCAGAGGAGGCCCGACGCCAGACGCCCGCCGCTTTGGTGCCGCCGACCTCGCCCGCCTCCCCATCGCCGGACGCCTCGCCTTCCTCCTCCCCCCCTCTCCTCGGTCCCATCTGGATCGGGAGAGGCCCGCCGTCGCCCCGGATCCCGTCGGCCGGAACGCCGCCTCGCCGCCCTCCTCCTCAACGGACCTCGTCGCCGGAGTGCCTCCCCGTCGCGCGCCGTCTCCGACCCCTCCTCACGCCCCGCTGCCACAGACCTACACCCCCGTGGCGCTTGCCCCTCCCCTCCTCTCTGTCCCGTTCCGGCCGCGCCTCGGCGCCCCTGGCCGCACCTGCGTGCCGTTGCTCACCCCCGGTCACCCTCGTACGCGCCCCGACCTCCCGCGGCTGCACTGCCTCCCCTGCTGTGGCCGCTATCCCTGCGTCGCCCTCGTTGCCTCATGGCGCCACGCCCCCCCGTTCAGCTGCGACCACAGGCCGCCTCGCATCGGCGCCACCATGCTCACATGCGGCTTACGGTCTGGCGCCCATGAGCCTGCCAGACGCCCGCACCGGTTTAGCCCTTGAGCCTTTGCTTGATGCCCCCCACGCCCTAGAACAGAAAAAAAAGAATAGTAAAAATAATAAAAATAATAAAAACAAATAAATAAATTAATTAACTAAATTAAATTAACTTAACTAATCATGTTTAGTTCACCTAATTAACTTTTGTTAATTAATTAAACAGTAATTAGATAGTTAAATCCTAATTAGAATAAACAGAGTTTGACATGCGGGACCCACACGTCAGTTTGACCCAGTCAACCTCTATTGACTGCCGACATCATCTTTGACGTCATCTCGACATCAGCAATCAACATTCTGGATAATGTTGCATTAAAATAATTAAATAAATCCTGAAAATGATTTAAATCTTTTAAAATTAATAGAAAATAAACCGTAGCTTAGATGAAAATACTTTCTACATGAAAGTTGCTCAGAACGACGAGACGAATCTGAATACGGAGCTCGTTTGTCCGCCACGCATCCCTAGCTTAGTGAACCTGCAACATTTGACCTCCGGCTCCTCTCGAAACGTGAAACACCGGGATACTTTCCGGATGTTTCCCCTTCACCAGTATCACCTCATACCGCGTTAGGGCACCTCTATCACCGATACTTGTCATGTCATGCATTGCTATGCATCTGCTTGCTTAAATATTCTTTGTTTCTCCCCTCTTCTCTCGCTAGACCTCGAGACCGACGCCTTGCTGCTACCCAAGACGACAACGGAGTTAGCGACCCCTCTCTCTTGCCAGAGCAACGAGCAAGCCCCCCCTTTGATCACCAGATATCGCCTACTCTCCTCTATACTGCTTGCATTAGAGTAGTGTAGCATGTTACTGCTTTCGTTATTCCTATCCTGATGCATAGCCTGTCTTTGCTACTTCTGTTGATACATTTACCTGCAATCCTACTTGCCTAGTATAGGATGCTAGATTTTCCATCTGTGGCCCTACATTCTTGTCCGTCTGCTGTGCTATACTATCGGGCCGTGATCACTCGGGAGGTGATCACGGGTATATACTATATACTTTATACATGATACATGTGGTGACTAAAGTCGGGTCGGCTTGTGGAGCACCCGCGAGTGGATCTTTGAGGCGGAGCGACAGGGCAGGTTGAGACCGCCTAGGTGAGAGGTGGGCCTGGCCCTGTTCGGCGTTCGTGGATACTTAACACGCTTAACGAGTTCTTGGTATTTGATCTGAGTCTGGCCATTTGGTCTATTCGCACTAACCAACTACGCGAGATCGCTTATGGGCAATCGACGCCGCGTGGTATCGGTAAGCATTTCGTGACGTCGGCGATCGGCGGCGCGCCGGATTGGATCGGAACGCCACTAGGCTAGGTCTGCTTCGCCGCCCATAGCGTCTTGGTGTGCTCGAGGCGATGGGCCCAGACCCATGTGCACTTAGGTTTAGACCGGCGTGCTGACCTCTCTGTTATGCCTAGGTGGGGCTGCGACGTGTTGATCTTCCGCGGCCGGGCAGGACCCAGAAAAGTGTGTCCGGCCAAATGGGATCAAGTGTGTTGGGTTATGTGGTGCACCCCTGCAGGGAAGTTAATCTATTCGAATAGCCGTGATCTTCGGTAACAAGACGACTTGGAGTTGTACCTTGACCTTATGACAACTAGAACCGGATACTTAATAAAACACACCCTTTCAAGTGCCAGATACAACCCGGTGATTGCTCTCTCTCTCATGGTTACGAGGAGGATCGCGGGTAGGATTATTGCTATGTGATGCTACTTGGAGGACTTGATCTACTCTCTTCTACATGTTGCAAGACGGAGGCTGCGAGCGTAGTCTTTGATAGGATTAGATATCCCCTCTTATTACGGCATTCTGCGATTCGGTCCAATCGATATGGCCCTTTACACATATATCCATGCATATGTAGTGTAGCTCCTTGCTTGCAGTACTTTGGATGAGTACTCACGGTTGCCTTGTTCCCCTTTTTCTTTACCGGTTCTTTGCGACCAGACGATGGAGCCGGAGCGACGCCACCGTCGATGGCGACTACTACACTGGAGGTGCCTACTACTACGTGCAGCCCGGCGACGATCGGGGAGTAGTTAGGAGGATCCCGAGCAGGAGGCATGCGCCTCTTCGATCTGTATCCCAGTTTGTGCTAGCCTTCTTAAGGCAAACTTGTTTAACTTATGTACGTACTCAGATATTGTTGCTTCACGACTTCGTCTATGATCGAGCACTTGTATTCGAGCCTCGAGGCCCCTGGCTTGTATTATGATGCTTGTATGACTTATTTTATTTGTAGAGTTGTGTTGTGATATCTTCCGTGAGTCCACGATCTTGATCATTGCGTTTGCGTGTATGATTAGTGTCTGATTGAATCGAGGCGTCACAAGTTGGTATGTCGAGCCATTGCTGTAGGAATCCCCTTTCCAACTCCTTGGCCGAAGTCGAGTCTAGACATAAAAAAAACTTTTACTAACATGGATGTGCGGCCCATGGGCCCATGTCGCCATTGGGTGGTATTAGGATCTTTTACTCCTCGACCTTTACTCTGGGATTCTGAACGCTCTTCTATTCGAGTTAAACGATTTTTATTAAAATCTAACTTTAGGTTCTCGAAAATACTTTCTCCCAGAGAGGCCCTTCAGTCCAGATGATCACCGATCGCACGGAAGATTTCGGAGATACTCTTTGATATTCTCTCGAGACTTTGTGCCCATCACTTTTGCTATTCCCGACCACCGATAAATCCGTATGGAAAACTACTTACACTTGCCATTCATACGATCATCCCCCATTGATCTTGTTATTACAAGATACCCCAAAGTTTTCTCTATTGTTCGAGAATACTTTTGTGCCTCTTGCCTAGCAGTTCCTTGCCACATGAATACCCCTTCAAATAAATACTCGCACTTGTCGAGTATCCGCTCATCCCCAGTTGTTCATGTGTTTCACAAAAGTCTTCAAAATACTATTCGATCTTTCGAAAATCCTCTGGAGCCTTGGCTCTTGAAGTTCTTGCTTGCTTGCATTATGGTTAATCCCATAAGTCTTGTAGTCTTATTAACATTCCTTGTCATTATCATTTTGAGTCTGTTGACTCAATATGTTTCTTGAATACGCGCAATCATCATTGATCCTTATAAATTACTTTTCCGGCTGAGCTGCCATTCTTTTAACTGGAATTGGTTCTCGACCAATCCAATTGTCGTTGATTGTACCCTAAGGCTATTCAACTTATCCATCCCTAATCAGAGCCTTGCTTCTGATCCCTTGATTTGGAAATCATAATTCCTTTGCATTTGACAATTGAGTTAGTCAGTTGTTTCTATAATCTGATCTCCTTGCATTCTTCCTCCTCTAAGTTGAGTACCGATGCTCACGTCAGATCCCTTGTGGACCACGGATCCTTTGTTGGATTTTATCGACAACGCCCTTCATATTCAATAACCTTGTGATACTTTCCTCGATACATAATGCCTTTGGTAAATTGTATCCTCTGCTTTCTCAACTATGCTACGCCTTGAGCTTGAGTTAATTACTTCTAAAGATTCTGGTATATGATTCTAAGATGCCCGATGGGTTGAACCTATGCCTTCCTTAATATGTGTGAACTCAAAAATTTCACGAGTCGTACTCTTACGGTATTTTGCGGATAAAATTTCAACACTACAACTTCATTGAGCGAGAAGTGAATGAAAGGTTGTGCATTGGAGAAGTGGGAGTCGACCTTGAACTTTGTGTTCATGCCCATGGACACGATGTAGAACTTATCATGAAAGCTTCTCTTAAATTAAGTATTCCCTTGGTATAAGTTCATCTTATATCTGGGATCTGGCCTTTTGCAATCGTGGTTCCAACCATGTTCTCCTTTAAATAACATTTCTCGTGCAAGTTTAAGCACTTGACTTCTGCAGAGCAATACCCAATCCAAACTCTATTTTGTTCTACCTTCGAGTATTGCCCCCTGGTATCTCGAGGATATCAACCCATTGCACTTCATTCTATGAATTTCTGATGAAGTAGTACCCTTCCCCGTCATAGTGACTCCACGGGTTATGGGTTGTCGCCAACCGAGAACATCGATAAGTGAATCGATTCCGCACTCTGATTCCATAACTCAAGTAACTTTTGTTGCTTACAAATTTACTAATCCTTCAAGTCATTCCTAGCCTGATCGGCTCATTATCGAGCTAATTTTAACTGTGCTACCCGGTCCTTCTTCTCGGAGCACAATTTTCGACAATGAACTAACCTTACGTCGATCCTCATCGACATATCATTTCACCTTGAACAACAAGCTTGGTTCGAGTTTGTGTCGTACCCTTGGTTCCAATAACCTTTCACTTCATCATTACTTTGACCTGATGTCGTCGCCGATCGATTACATCTTCATGAACTCTCGCGACAAAGGTGTCGTGATCATCAACATTCTGAGCTCTTCCAGGATATCCATTGAATTCATGATGAGAAATACCATCCTTGCCCTCGATGAATTGTATTATCATCGACCACTATATTGCCTTCCCACCAACACAATCTTGTTCATGTTTGGTGTTATACCTTGAGTTCCTTGCTATCCAGCAATTGTTCTTCTTTACCCTGGAGTATTACCATCATTTATGTCAAGAATGTTCTGAGATTTGTTCCACCTCTTGGGAATTCTTGACATAGAAATACTTCTCGCCATCTTCGTTCATTTCTTGGTCCCCATGTTGATTCTAACTGGGATACCAACAAGTGAACGGTGTTGTTTTGATTCTGTACTTCTAGCAACCCTATTGCTTGTAAGTGAACAATAGTTACATTCTTTGTGTATTGGATATCGAATCACCATTCAAACATTGATCGTGCTACCTAGGCCCATATGTCGGGTGCACCTTTCAACCAATGTTTAAATTGTGTATGTTTTTCCTCAAGCATACATCATTATATCATTTGATATGACAAATGTTATCTCCTTGTTCACCTAATTGCGGGGATCCATCTTTTGGAAATCTCAATGAATTGTCGCTAAGTTCATCAGCCACCTTCTCATCCTTTCCTTGTTTAATGATGAACTATGATTCAGAACTTGCTTCCATATTTCATTTCCCGAGAATCTTGCAACACCATCTCGTTTCTCTCCCCTTACCTAAAGAGTTTTCTACATTATATCCTGCCATGGATATCTTGCTCTGCTTGTCCTTGGGAAGGATATACCCTTGAATAATGTGTTTAAACACATTTTCCTTTCCATTGTCCTATTCAATTTGATGATCACATCTTTCTTTCCATTGGTTTGTTTAACCTTTCTTGTGATCTATATGTTCTAAGCAGTACTATTCCCTGCTTATGTAAACACCTCGGTGTACAATTCTGTCAGAAAAACCCTGTTATTTTGGTGATGACATTCCGGTAACCATCGATGGACGAGAACTTTGCCAATTGGTCCGCCTCGTTCAACGAGCAGGAAGATGGTTCTCTTCGTCCCTCGCCCTTGGTATCGACGTTGTTACCGACATAAGCGGCGAGTTATTCTCTGGCATGCCTTGCTATCATAACCGTGCAAGATGTCACCGCTCTTTCAATGTTTAACCCACGTGGTGGGCCCATAACCCACAGTTTCACAGAATCAAAACCTAACTCTCCTGTACACCCTAGTGTCAAAGTTATTCCTCACACTTGGCTTCGTATGTAATTCACGGGTCACCTTCCTAATGCTCTATTCTGGTATCAGACGCAATACTTACTCTCGTTGCTCTGAACCCCCTTTCTCACTTCGGTTCAGACTTCGAGCAACTATCTATCCGCTTGGAACCTCTTATTGAACCTTCGTACCTTACTCTCGACATATTTTATTGGTTCAATTCGAGAGGTACTCTTATGCTCATTCATGGGTTAACTTGATTGTTTCCCTCATAAGCATTACATTGTGGCCGAGCTGCCCTTACCTATTCGTAAATACGTTGGAGTTCGAAGAAAAGGACAACTTCGCCATGATGACTTGAAGCGAGAGAAATAAAGGCGTCAATGTAACGGATCGACCTCTTGAGAAGAGCAACCAAAGACGAGAAGAACCGTTAGAATTTCGTAACCAAAACTTTCCCCTTACACCCTCTTAAATCTCGGACGAGATTTCTTGTAGTGGAGGAGAATTGTGACGCCTTGGTATAATCTTGCTAAAATAATCCCACGCTAATCAAGCCACGTCATCACGATTCATCGATGCTAAACGTCCGTTAGTTCAAACCGCGTCAAATTAAAATTTAAAATTACTGTCGACAATAAAAGTTTTCGAAAGTAGAAAATAAAATGTTCGGTGGGTGCCAAATATTACAACGGTAGTATGGTACAGCAATCACATTTTTAGAAGATGTCTAAATAATTTAAACTGATTTAAAACAGAAAACAAAATAAATAAAAACAAAACAGAAAAACTAAAACCTAAAACTAACAGAAAAAAAGGAGAAACCCCCGTGGGCCGTGGCCCAACTGGGCCAACCCCCAGGCCCAGCCGGCCCACCCCTCCCCTCCATAACCCCCCACCAGGGGAGAAACCCTAGCCGGTCCACCCACTCCCCCCCCCACGCGCACGATCCCCACTCTCCTCCCTCTCCCCGATCTGAATAAGGCGGGGAACCGAGGAGGCCCGACGCCATCGCCGCCGCCTGGTGCCGCCTCGACCCCGCCCGCCTCTCCATCACGGACGCCTCGCCTTCCTCCACTCCCCCTCTCCTCTCGGTCCCATCTGGATCGGGAGAGGCCCGACCATCGCCCCGGATCCCGTCGGTCGGAACGCCGCCTCGCCACCCTCCTCCTCAACAGACCTCGTCGCCGGACTGCCTCCCCGTCGCGCGCCGTCTCCGTCCTCCTCCTCACGCCCCGCTGCCACTAACCCTACACCCCGTGGCCAGCTTGCCTCTCCCCTCCTCTGTCCCGTTCGGCGCCCAGCAGCGCCTGCGTGCCGTTGCTCACCGGTCACCCTAAATGCGCCCGACCTCCAGCGGCTGCTGCCTCCCCGATGTGGCCGCTATCCTGCGCCGCCCTCGTTGCCTGGCGCCACCGCCCCGTTCGCTGACCTGGCCGCCTCCGGCTCGGGTCGGCCTTGGCTCATGCTCAGCAGCTTACGCAGGTCGGCGCCCATGAGCCCAATGCGGTGCCTTGCGACGCACCGGTTTAGCCCTTGGGCCATCGCTTGATGCCCCCCACGCCTGAGCAGAAAAAAAGAATAGTAAAAATAATAAAAACAAATAAATTAATTAATTAACTAAATTAAATTAACTTAACTAATCATGTTTAGTTCACCTAATTAACTTTTGTTAATTAATTAAACAGTAATTAGATTAGTTAAATCCTAAATAGAATAAACAGAGTATGACATGCGGGACCCACACGTCAGTTTGACCCAGTCAACCTCTATTGACTGCTGATGTCATGCTGACGTCATGCTGACATAAGCAATCACTGTTCTAGATAATGTTGCATTAAAATAATTAAATAAATCTTGAAAATGATTTAAATCTTTTAAAATTAATAGAAAATAAACCGTAGCTCAGATGAAAATACTTTCTACATGAAAGTTGCTCAGAACGACGAGACGAATCCGAATACGCAGCCCGTTTGTCCGCCACGCGTCCCTAGCTTAGTGAACCTGCAACATTTCACCTCCGGCTCCTCTGCCCGAAAACGTGAAACACCGGGGATACTTTCCCGGATGTTTCCCCCCTTCACCGGTATCACCTCATACCGCGTTAGGGCACCTCTATCACCGATACTTGTCATGTCATGCATTGCTATGCATCTGCTTGCTTAAATATTTACTGTTTCTCCCCCCTCTTCTCTCGCTAGACCCCGAGACCGACGCCGCTGCTACCCAGTACGACTACGGAGTTGACTTCTTTGCAAACACCCCCGCACTATGTGCGTAAAATGTCAAGACTGCCATCTTCGGAGTTATATACATATATACATCAACGGCCGCATACGGAGGTAGTTTGCTACTTGAAGGCACAAGTATAAAAAGCTCTTACATTAAATTGAAGCGATGTTTCATAAAATTACACATGTCATTCAAACATAACATCCTTCGAACCTGCGTCTCTATTAAGCAATGGCGGAGAACTTCCTCAAAATAGCGCTTGGTGATTCTCGGCTTCCGTCCGAATCTGGGACGCAATGTCGGTGGCCTTCATCTCAGCCCGGTATGCCTTGACACGGGCAAGAGCCATCTGCGCCCCCCTCAATACACGCCGACCGCTTCATTGCGTCGATACGCTGCACCGCACCAAGGAAGCTGCACTAAGCCAAAATAACTCTTAATTTGGGGTCCGCTTTGGCCACAAATGAGTCATGACATGCTTCATGGCAAGTCCGGATAATCGATTCAGCTCGGCCCATTCGGCCAACCAACCGGTCAACGGAAGAGGACGCTCCGGACTATGGAATTGCGACCAAAATAGCTCTTCCCTTATGTGCCCCTTCTGGCCTCGGAAGTGCTCAATCGCGTCCGCAGCGCTCGCCGCTAAGTCCAGATAAGCTGTGACGCCCGGATAATCTTGCTAAAATAATCCCACGCTAATCAAGCCACGTCATCCCGATTACTGATGCTAAACGTCCGTTAGTTCAAACTGCGTCAAATTAAAATTTAAAATTAATGTCGACAATAAAAGTTTTCGAAAGTAGAAACAAAAATGTTCGGTGGGTGCCAAATATTACAAGGGTAGTATGGTACAGCAATCACATTTTTAGAAGATGTCTAAATAATTTAAACTGATTTAAAACAGAAAATAAAATAAATAAAAACAAAACAGAAAAACTAAAACCTAAAACTAACAGAAAAAAAGGAGAAACCCCCCCTCTGGGCCGTGGCCCAACTGGGCCAAACCCCAGGCCCAGCCGGCCCACCCCTCCCCTCCATAACCCCCACCAGGGGAGAAACCCTAGCCGGTCCACCCATTCCCCCCCCCCCCCCCCGCGCGCACGATCCCCACTCTCCTCCCTCTCCCCCCCGATCTGAATCAGGGGCAGGAACCAGAGGAGGCCCCGACGCCGTACGCCGCCGCCTGGTGCCGCCTCGACCCCGCCCCGCCTCTCCATCGCCGGACGCCTCGCCTTCCTCCACTTCCCCCCTCTCTCCTCTCGGTCCCATCTGGATCGGGGAGAGGCCCGACCCCGTCGCCCCGGATCCGTCGGCCGGAACGCCGCCTCGCCGCCCTCCTCCTCAACGGACCTCGCCGGAGTGCCTCCCGTCGCCGCCCGTCTCCGTCCCCCCTCCTCACGCCCCGCTGCCACGAACCCTACACCCCCCCGTGAGCGCGCTTGCCCCTCCCCTCCTCTCTGTCCCGTTCGGCGCGCCCTGCGCCTGGCGTCTGCGTGTTGCTCACCCCGGTCACCACTGTCGACGCCCGACCTCCCGCTGGCTGCTGCCTCTTGTGGCCGCTATCCTGCGATGCCCCATCGTTGCCTGCCCGGCGCCACCCCCGTTCCTGCTGACCACAGCCGCCTCGGCTCGGCGTCGGCGCCCAGCCATGCTGCAGCGCTTACGACGGGTCGGCGCCATGAGCCCCAATGCCCGTGCACGCCCGCACCCGGTTTATCCCTTGGGCCACTGCCCAGTGCCCCCCCACGCCCTAGAACACAAAAAAAAAGAATAGTAAAAATGCTGACCCACGCCCTAGAACAGAGTATGACATGCAGGACCCACACGTCAGTTTGACCCAGTCAACCTCTATTGACTGCTGACATCATGTTGACGTCATGCTGACATCAGCAATCACTGTTCTGGATAATGTTGCATTAAAATAATTAAATAAATCCTGAAAATGATTTAAATCTTTTAAAATTAATAGAAAATAAACCGTAGCTTAGATGAAAATACTTTCTACATGAAAGTTGCTCAGAACGACGAGACGAATCTGAATACGCAGCTCGTTTGTCCGCCATGCATCCCTAGCTTAGTGAACCTGCAACATTTCACCTCCGGCTCCTCTGCCCGAAAACGTGAAACACCGGGGATACTTTCCCGGATGTTTCCCCCCTTCACCGGTATCACCTCATACCGCGTTAGGGCACCTCTATCACCGATACTTGTCATGTCATGCATTGCTATGCATCTGCTTGCTTAAATATTTACTGTTTCTCCCCCCTCTTCTCTCGCTAGACCCGAGACCGGCCTTGCTGCTACCCGATGCGACAACGGAGTTGACGACCCCTCTCTCTTGCCGTGAGCAACCAGGCAAGCCCCCTTTGATCATCAGATATCGCCTACTCTCCTCTATCTTTGCTTGCATTAGAGTAGTGTAGCATGTTCTGCTTCGTTATTCCTATCACGATGCATAGCTTTGTCTTTGCTATACATTGATACATTTACCTGCAATCCTACTTGCCTAGTATAGGATGCTAGATTTTCCATCTGTGGCCCTACATTCTTGTCCGTCTGCTGTGCTATACTATCGGGCCGTGATCACTCGGGAGGTGATCACGGGTATATACTATATACTTTATACATGATACATGTGGTGACTAAAGTCGGGTCGGCTTGTGGAGCACCATGAGTGGATCTTTGAGGCGGAGCGACAGGGCAGGTTGAGACCGCCTAGGTGAGAGGTGGGCCTGGCCCTGTTCGGCGTTCGTGGATACTTAACACGCTTAACGAGTTCTTGGTATTTGATCTGAGTCTGGCCATTTGGTCTATACGCACTAACCAACTACGCGGGATCAGTTATGGGCACTCGACGTCGTGGTATCAGCCGAAGCATTTCGTGACGTCAGCGACTGAGCGGCGCGCGCCGGATTGGACTGGAACGCCACTAGGCTAGGTCTGCTTCCGGCCACCCTCGCAACGTGCAGGTGTGCTTTCGAGGCGATGGGCCCGAGACCCATGTGCGCTTAGGTTTAGACCGGCGTGCGACCTCTCTGTTATGCCTAGGTGGGGCTGCGGCGTGTTGATCTTCCGCGGCGGGCATGACCCAGAAAGTGTGTCCGACCAAATGGGATCAAGCGTGTTGGGTTATGTGGTGCACCCTGCAGGGAAGTTAATCTATTGAATAGCCGTGATCTTGATGCAGTGACGACTTGGAGTTGTACCTTGACCATATGACAACTAGAACCAGATACTTAATAAAACACACCCTTTCAAGTGCCAGATACAACCCGGTGGTCTCTCTCTCTCAGGGTTACGAGGAGGGGATCGCCGGGTAGGATTATTGCTATGTGATGCTACTTGGAGGACTTCAGTCTACTCTCTTCTACATGTTGCAAGACGGAGGCTGCCAGAAGTGTAGTCTTTGATAGGATTAGATATCCCCCTCTTATTCTGGCATTCTGCAGTTCAGTCCACTAATATGGCCCTTTACACATATATCCATGCATATGTAGTGTAGCTCCTTGCTTGCGAGTACTTTGGATGAGTACTCACGGTTGCCTTGTTCCCCCTTTTCCCCCTTTTTCTTTACTCGGTTGCTGCAACCAGACGATGGAGCCCAGGAGCCAGACGCCACCGTCGATGACGACTACTACACTGGAGGTGCCTACTACTACGTGCAGCCCGCTGACGACGATCATGATTAGTGTACGATTGAATCGGGGGCGTCACATAAGCATCCTCCGAACTCCACAGCTTGTCCAACTGAGCACACTTCGGATCTGTATATTTCCTCCGCAGCAGAAACGGTTTTCCAGCCGCAATATCCCCGGCCTGACTCAGCTCCTCCTTGGCAGCTCTCATAGCGGAACGGACATCCTTGGCTTCGGCGGTGGCCTTTTTAGGTCCTCTTGTTCCGCTTTGACGTTCTTTTCAAGAACCCGCAGCGTCGGTAGCATTCTTCACTTGAGGCCATATTGGCCATTTCCTCTTTGCTTCGGCAGTGAGCAGCCCGTTCGGCTTTCAGCTCTTCGGCCGCCTTTAAAGCGGCCGCATTACTCTTTCGGGCTTGCTCTTTAGCTCGGGCGAGTTCCGCCCGCAGCCTCTCCACAACAGCAGCGCCATCTGCATCAAAGCATGCAAGTAGTAAGGCATGGGCGTCAAACTCCCTTACCAGGTGCCCGTGGAGAAGTCGCATACCTTGTGACTCGTCAACCGTTTATTGACCAGCGCGATGTCCGCATCCGCCTCGTCAAGTTGCCGCTTTAGTTCGGCAAACTCATTAGTCCGGCTGGCCACCGGACGCCCCGCCACCTACATAGGAATGGCGACATGTTAATCTTGAGATTATGATCCTCGCACGCTATCTCGGTTTTGACAACATACCGAGTCTCGGGGCTACTATCTATTCGAGCGCATTCTATATGCATAACTGTCAGAAGATACATCATCTTGTTTCTCTCGTACCTCAAACCCCGTCAGTAAACTTCTGGCGGCTTCGTGCAATCCGCTCTCAGCGGATGCAATTCTTTCAATCACCGTAGCCATTAGCGCACGGTGATCTTCTGAGATAGACACTCGCCCGAGCAGGTCCTTCAGCTCCTCCGACCGTGCGCCAGTTGGCGCCGGACCTTCCGGCCCCGCCGGACTCGGGGAAACTCTCTGTGACGACACCTCAGGGTCCCCCGCCTCGCATGAAGGCGCGATAGGTGGAGGCGTTTCGCTCTCTATCATCTCCGGACGAAGATCCCCCGAAGACGAGCTCTGCTGAGAAGGGATGAGATCCGAACTACAAGGTACAATTTCGGTTATCTTCAGAAATAAATACAGGGATATCCTTTATTCACAAGACCCCTTCTTTTTTACTTACGGCTCGCTGGAGGGCTGATCCCTTTGGGGAAACAGTGCGGCTGGGGTATTTCCCAGCACCGGACTGTCTGACGAAGACTTCTTTCCCCGCTTTGAGGCCTTGGCTTCCGGGTCTTCGGAGGCGGTCCTCTTCTCCCCTTGGAGGGTAGGGTCCTTGATTCCTCCTTCCTTGAAAGCCTCCTTCGTGGAGGCAGTTGTTTCCCTGCTCCCCCCTTCGCCTTCTTCAAAAGGTGCGGCCTTCAACATCTTGGTCAGCATAGGATCCGGCGTGGTCTCTGGGAGGGGAGCCGGACACCTTATCAACTTTGCCTTGGCTATCCACTCATGTTCAAGAAACGGCTCCCTTAAAGGACATATATATGATAAATGAATGAACAGCCTGTCCGGATACAGGACTACTTACTTGAGTATCTGGGCGATTGCAGCTTAGTCCTGCGTCCTCAGTCAAGTCCGGACACTTCTCCTGTGATCCGAAGAACAGTTTATACATCTCCACGGGCGTCGCGCCCATAAAATGTTGGAGAGCTCGTGGTCCCTCCGGATTAAATTCCCACAGACGGAGGCGGCGTTGCAGGCGAAAGCGCCGAATCATCATAACTGCGCCGCCACGACCAGATTGATCTCTCTTTCTTGGAGGTCTCGAATACGGCCCCGCAATGAGGAACGTCCTTGGACGGCCCCCAGTCGAGCCCCCGATTGACCCATGATGCTAGCCGCTGTGGTGGACCTGAGCGGAAGGCGGGTGGCGCCACCCATTTGGTGCCCCTGGGAGCGGTGATATAAAACCACTCCCGTTGCCACAAACCAAGCTCCTCCTGAAAAGAGCCCTCGGGCCACGGAGCATCAGCGCATTTGCTTATGACCGCCCCTCCGCACTCTGCTTGTTGCCCCTCGATCATCTTCGCCTCCACCTTGAAGGTCTTGAGCCACAATCCAAAGTGAGGGGTAATATGGAGGAAGGCTTCACATACGACAATGAATGACGAGATGTGGAGGATGGACTCGATTCAAGTCATGGAATTCCAGCCCATAATAAAACATGAGCCCTCGCACAAAGGGATCCGTCGGAAGCCTAAACCCGAAGGAAGTGAGACCACGAACACCACGCTCTCGCCCGGGCTCAGAGTGGGAATGACCTGCCACAGCAGGCAGCCTATGCGAAATCTCGCCGGTTAGATACCTGGCGTCTCGCAGCTTTAGCACATCTTCTTCCGTGACGGAAGAAGACATCCATCGGCCGAGCTGGTCGGAGCCAGACATCGTCGAAGACCCGAAGCGCCTAAATCTGAAGCTTTGGGTGTTAGAACTCGAAGCGCGAGGCGGATTCAACGAAGGGTGGAAAAAAGAAGAGGGCCTTGGCCTCGTTATAAAGAGGTTGAATACCAAGAGCCCTCCCCGTGGCCGATTGGGACTCGCCTTCGATAGAGGAAGCGTGCCAACGGGTGCGGTTGGGTTACCCACGTCCGTATTGATGAGAATCCTGGAATAAGGGGGCACGATCTACGCTTTGATAAGACGTGCCAAGGAAACCGCCTCGCTAAACGCGCTGAGGTGGAACAGTAAAAAAACGATTTGAATAAAGGCCTGGCCGTGGTGTGATGTCACGCCGCGGAATACGTCAGCAGATCTGTGTAAAGATTATTCTCTCTACGGTGGTATGTGGAACTTGTTTTGCAGAGCCGGACACTATCCTTGCGTTCAAAACCTTCTATGAAGAATTCGGAGGGGGAACCCGCCTTGCAATGCCGAAGACAATATGCGCGCCGGACTCGTCGTCATTGAAGCCTGGTTCAGGGGCTACTGAGGGAGTCCTGGACCAGGGGGTGTCCGGATGGCCGCACTATCATCTATGGCCGGACTCCTAGACTATGAAGATACAAGATTGAAGACTTCGTCCCGTGTCCGGATAGGACTTTCCTTGGCGTGGAAGGCAAGCTTGGCGATACGGATATGTAGATTTCCTACCATTGTAACCGACTCTGTGTAACCCTAACCCTATTCGGTGTCTATATAAACCGAAGGGTTTTAGTCCGTAGGACGAACAACAATCATACCATAGGCTAGCTTCTAGGGTTTAGCCTTTCTGATCTCGTGGTAGATATAATCTTGTACTACCCATATCATCAATATTAATCAAGGAGGAGTAGGGCATTACCTCCATCGAGAGGGCCCGAACCTGGGTAAAAACTCGTGTCCCTTGTCTCCTGTTTCCATCCGCCTAGACGCACTGTTCGGGACCCCCTACCCGAGATCCGCCGGTTTAGACACCGACAGGTGGTTCTATTCTCCATAGAACTAGTAGTCTTGCGGACGCTATTGTCATGCTTATTGTTGAACTTGAAAGGCAATTTATGCATATGCACCCTTCTATACAAAGAATTTTCCTAGAATTTTCTAATATTGAACACTCCTCTGTTAAGCGTGCCGCCACTATCTTTTTGGCTCATGAATTCAGATTTATAATAAAAGAAGCCAAAGAAATCTTTGCGCATTATAGGGTAGACGCTGGTCGTCCTCCCATAGAATCTATCCTCTTTGATCAAGAAGAAATAATGCGTTTACAATCTATCGACTATGTTGCTTTCAATGAAAATCTTAGAAAGAAAGTGCCTAGCAATATTTTAATTGATAGAATCTCTGAGCTTAATGATGATTTGGCTATTCGAAATAATGAGCTAGGATGCTCTCTTGAGTATAGGCTCACAAAGTTCTGTCAAAAGAATGCTTATAACGATGAATTGGTTGTGCAATATGAAGGGCCGAAAGAGGAACCTATACCTCCTAAAATTGATCTTGGGGACTTTTGCCCTATTAAATTTAGCCCTTTTGATTACTTTTGCTTGCCTCAAATAAAACTTGCTGCCGAACGTAGAGAATATGAAATGATTTTCACCGATCTATCTTATTACTACGGCACTACCTAAATCTATCCTTGCTTTTATGCCTAGCTAGGGGCGTTAAACGATAGCGCTTGTTGGGAGGCAACCCAATTTTATTTTGTGTTTTTTGTTCTTGGTTCTGTTTAGGAATAAATAATCCATCTAGATTCTGTTTAGATGTGGTTTTATCTTTTAATTAGTGTTTGTGCCAAGTTAAACCTATTTGATCTTCTTGGAAGATAGTTGTTTGATCTTGCTGTAATTTCCAGAATCTTTGCACTCAGTGCCCGAATTGTTAAAAATCACCAGAACGTGATAAAATAGTGATTCAAATTGCTGCTGATCAATAAACAAATAGCCCAAATCGTCTAATTTTGGTAGAATTTTGTGGGTTCCATAAGTTTGCGTTAGTTACAGATTACTACAGACTGTTCTGTTTTTGACAGATTCTGTTTTGCGTGTTTGTTTGCTTATTTTGATGAATCTATGGCTAGTAAAATAGTTTATAAACCATAGAGAAGTTGGAATACAGTAGGTTTAACACCAATGAAAATAAAGAATGAGTTCATTACAGTACCTTAAAGTATTCTTTTGTTTTCTTTCTCTAACGGAGCTCACGAGATTTCTATTGAGTTTTGTGTTGTGAAGTTTTCAAGTTTTGGGTGAATTCTTTTGATGGATTACGGAACAAGGAGTGGCAAGAGCCTAAGATTGGGGATGCCCATGGCACCCCCAAGATAATACAAGGACACCAAAAAGTCAAAGCTTGGGGATGCCCCGGAAGGCATCCCCTCTTTAAATCCACTTCCATCGGTAATTTACTTGGAGCTATATTTTTATTCACCAACATGATATGTGTTTTGCTTGGAGCGTCTTGTATCATTTGTGTCTTTGCTTGTTAGTATACCACAATCATCCTTGCTGTACACACCTTTTGAGAGAGCCATACATGATTTGGAATTTGTTAGAATACTCTATGTGCTTCACTTATATCTTTTGAGCTTGATAGTTTTGCTCATAGTGCTTCACTTATATCTTTTTGAGCGTGACAATTTTTGCTCTAGTGCTTCACTTAGATCTTTTAGAGCACGGTGGTGGATTTGTTTTAAAGAAACTTGATCTCTCATGCTTCACTTATATCATTTTGAGAGTCATTAATAGCATGGTAATTTGCTTAATGTTAATATACTTAGTGTTCGAGATATGTGAAACTTTCTTTTGAGTGAATTGAATACTAAGATAAATCTAATGCTTAATAATTGTTTTAAGATATGGAGGTAATAATATCAAAGTCGTGCTAGTTGATAATTGTGAATTTTGAGAAATACTTGTGTTAAAGTTTGCAAGTCCCGTAGCATGCACATATGGGTAAAGTTGTGTAACAAATTTGAAGCATGAAGTGTACCTGGCTTGTGCATCCTTATGAGTGGCGGTCGGGGACGAGCGATGGTCTTTTCCTACCAATCTATCCCCCTAGGAGCATGCGTAGTAGTACTTTGCTTCGAGGGCTAATAAACTTTTGCAATAAGTATATGAGTTCTTTATGACTAATGTGAGTCCATGGATTATACGCACTTTTACCTTTCCGCATTTGCTAGCCTCTTCGGTACCGTGCATTGCCCTTTCTCACATTGAGAGTTGGTGCAAACTTCGCCGGTGCATCCAAACCCCGTGATATGATATGCTCTTTCACACATAAACCTCCTTATATCTTCCTCAAAACAGCCACCATACCTACCTATTATGTCATGTCCATAGCCATTCCGAGATATATTGCCATGCAACTTTCCACCGTTCCGTTCATCATGACATGCTTTACTTTTGTCATATTGCCATTGCATGATCATGTGGTTGACATCGTATTTGTGGCAAAGCCACCATGCATTATTTTTCATACATTTCACTCTTGATTCATTGCACCATCCCGGTACACCGCCGGAGGCATTCATATAGTCATATCTTGTTCTAGTTTCGAGTTGTAATTGTTGAGTTGTAATGAAAGTGTGATGATCATCATTATTAGAGCATTGCCCTAGTGAGGAAAAGGATGATGGAGACTATGATTCCCCCACAAGTCGGGATGAGACTCCGGACTTTACAAAAAAAAAGAGGCCAAAGAAGCCCACCAAAAAAAGAAAAAAGAAAAAAAAAGAGGCCATAAAAAAGAGAAAAGGCCCAAATAAAAAAATCAGAGAAAAAGAGAGAAGGGGCAATGTTACTATCCTTTTACCACACTTGTGCTTCAAAGTAGCACCTTGTTCTTCATGTAGTGAGTCTCATATATTTGTGCTTCAAAGTAGCACCAAGTTTTTCATATAGTGAGTCTCATAATTTATCTTGTTCATACTAGTGGGAATTTTTCATTATAGAACTTGGCTTGTATATTCCAATGATGGGCTTCCTCAAAATGCCCTAGGTCTTCGTGAGCAAGCGAGTTGGATGCACACCCACTAGTTTTCTTTTGTTGAGTATTCATAACTCTAGTGCATCTGTTGCATAGCAATCCCTACTCCTCATGTTGACATCAATTGATGGGCATCTCCATAGCCCGTTGATTATCCTCGTCAATATGAGACTTTCTCCCTTTTTTTGTCTTCTCCACACAATCCCATCATCATATTCTATTCCACCTATATTGCTATATCCATGGCTTGCGCTCATATATTGCATGAGAGTTGAAAAAGTTGAAGCGCGTTAAAAAGTATGAAACAATTGCTTGGCTTGTCATCGGGGGTATAGAAGTTGGGAACATCTTTGTGTGACGAAAATGAAGCATAGCCTAACTATATGATCTTGTAGGGACGAACTTTCTTTGGCCATGTTATTTTGAGATGACATAATTGCTTGATTAGTATGCTTGAAGTATTATTATTTTTATGTCAATATGAACTTTTATCTTGAATCTTTCGGATCTGAATATTCATGCCATGATTAAGAAGATTTACATTGAAATTATGCCAAAGTATCACTCCGAATAAAAAATTCTTCTTATTATCATTTACCTACTCAAGGACGAGTAGGAATTAAGCTTGGGGATGTCTGATACGTCTCCAACGTATCTATAATTTTTGATTGATCCATGCTACTTTATCTACTGTTTTGGACTATATTGGGCTTTATTTTCCACTTTTATAATATTTTTGGGACTAACCTATTAACCGGAGGCCCGACCTAGAATTGCTTTGGTTTTGCCTATTTCAGTGTTTTGAAGAAACGGAATATCAAACGGAGTCCAAACGGAATGAAACCTTCGGGAACGTGATCTTCTCACCAAACATGATCCAGGAGACTTGGACCCTACTCCAAGAAGATTCCGGGGAGGTCACGAGGGTGGAGGGCGCCTCCCCTGGGCGCGCCCCTGCCTCGTGGGCCCCTCGGAGCTCCACCGACGTACTCCTTCCTCCTATATATACCTACGTATCCCCAATAGACCAGATACAGAGCCAAAAACCTAATTCCACCGCTGCAACTTCCTGTATCCATGAGATCCCATCTTGGGGCCTGTTCCGGAGCTCCGCCGGAGAGGGCATCCACCACGGAGGGCTTCTACATCAACACCATAGCCCCTCCGATGAAGTGTGAGTAGTTTACTTCAGACCTTCTGGTCCATAGCTAGTAGCTAGATGGCTTCTTCTCTCTTTTTGGATCTCAATACAATGTTCTCCCCCTCTCTCGTGGAGATCTATTCGATGTAACCTTCTTTTTGCGCTGTGTTTGTTGAGATCAATGAATTGTGGGTTTATGATCCAGCTTATCTATGAATAATATTTGAATCTTCTCTGAATTCTTCTATGTATGATTTAGTTATCTTTGCAAGTTTCTTCGAGTTATCCGTTTGGTTTGGCCAACTAGATTGGTAGTTCTTGCAATGGGAGAAGTGCATGGCTTTGGGTTCAATCTTGCGGTGTCCTTACTCGGATGTAAAGAGTTGCAAGGCACGTATTGTATTGTTGCCATCGAGGATAACAAGATGGGGTATTTATCATATTGCATGAATTTATTCCTCTACATCATGTCATCTTGCTTAAGGCGTTACTCTGTTTTAACTTAATACTCTAGATGCATCTTTGGATAGCGGTCGATGAGTGGAGTAATAGTAGTAGATGCAGAATCGTTTCGATCTACTTGTCATGCACGTGATGCCTATATACATGATCACACCTAGATAACCTCATAACTATGCTCAATTCTGTCAATTGCTCAACAGTAAATTGTTCACCCACGTAGAATACTTATGCTCTTGAGAGAAGCCACTAGTGAAACCTATGGCCCCCGGGTCTATTCTCATCATATCAATCTCCATCACTATATTTACTTGTTTTGCTTTTACTTTTACTTTGCATCTTTATACCAAAATACCAAAAATATTATCTCTATCAGATCTCACTCTCGTAAGTGACCGTGAAGGGATTGACAACCCCTAAGCGTTGGTTGCGAGTTGCTATTGTTTTGTGCAGGTACGAGGGACTTGCGCGTGACCTCCTACTGGATTGATACCTTGGTTCTCAAAAACTGAGGGAAATACTTACGCTACTGTGCTGCATCACCCCTTCCTCTTCGGGGAAAACCAACGCAAGCTCGAGACGTAGCAAGATTGCCCTCTCCCGATGAGAGGAGCGTCGGTGATGATGATGGTGATGATTTCCCCCTCCCGGAGGGAAGATTCCCCGGCAGAACAGCTCTGCCGGAGCCCTATATTGGTTCCGCCAAGGTTCCGCCTCGTGGCGGCGGAGTCTCGTCCCGAAAGGTTGCTTAATGTTTTTTTTCTCATCGAAAGACTTCATATAGGAGAAGATGGGCGTCAGAGAGCCACCAGGGGGCCTACGAGGTACGGCGCGCCTGCAGGGGGCGCCCCACCCTCGTGAGCAGGGTGTAGGCCCCCTGGCCTTCATCTTTGGCGACAATTTTTCTTTATTTATTTTAAGATATTCCATGGAGTTTCAAGATTTTTGGAGTTGTGCAGAATAGGTCTCTAATATTTGCTCCTTTTCCAAATTCTAATTCTAGAAGCATTCTCCCTTTTCATGTAAACCTTATAAAATAAGAGAGAATAGGCATAAGTATTGTGACATAATGTGAAATAACAGCCCATAATGCAATAAATATCGATATAAAAGCATGATGCAAAATGGACGTATCAACTCCCCCAAGCTTAGACCTCGCTTGTCCTCAAGCGAAAAGCTGATAACAATAAATATGTCCTCATGTTTAGAGGTAGAGGCGTCGATAAAAATAAAATATGGACATGAAGGCATCATGATTATTCTCATAACAGCAACATATATAAATTTTGTCATATGATTACTTATGTTCAAGTGATGATCATTTCGCAATGCAAAAGTATGAATCAGAAGCCTTATTGAGCACCAACAAATTATAACCTCAGTCATTGAAGCAATTGCAATTTATCATAACATCGGAAAGAGTCTATGTCAGAGCTTAAAAGCAAGTCCACATACTCAACTATCATTTAGTCCTTCATAATTGCTAACACTCGCGCAATACTTGTGGTTACGGAGTTTTAATCGGACACAGAGAAAGATAGGGGCCTATAGTTTTGCCCCACAACCTTTTACCTCAAGGGTAATGTCAACAATAATAATTCATGCTCCCTTACATCCAATTAGATATATATATCATGTTCTTTCCAACATGCTGGGCTTGCCAAAGGATAAAATGAAAAAGGAAAGGTGAAGATCACCGTGACTCTTGCATAAGGTAGAGGATAATAATAAAAGATAGGCCCTTCGTAGAGGGAAGCAGAGGTTGCCATGCGCCTTTATGGTTGGTTGCACAAAATCTCAATGCGAAAGAACGCCACTTTATATTGCCCCTTGTGATATGAACCTTCATTATGCAGTCCGTCGCTTTTATTTCTTCCATATCAAAAGATCGTATAAAGCTTATTTCTCCCACACCAATCAATCATACATATTTAGAGCAATTTTTATTGCTTTGCACCGATGACAACTTACTTGAAGGATCTTACTCAATCCATAGGTAGATATGGTGGACTCTCATGGCTAAACTGGTTTAAGGGTATTTGTAGCACAAGTAGTATCTCTACTTGGTGCTGCGAATTTGGCTAGCATGAGGGGGAAAGGCAAGCTCAACATGTTAGAGGATCCATGACAACATACTTTATCTCAGATATAAGAAAACATAACTCATCACGTTGTCTTCCTTGTCCAACATCAACTCTTTAGCATGTTATATTTTAATGAGTGCTCCCAATCATAAAAGATGTCAATGATAATATATCTATATGTGAAACCTCTCTTTCCTTATTACTTCCTATTAATTGCAACGATGACCAAAGCTATATTTGCCAACTCCCAACAACTTTTAATCATCATACTCTTTCTATGTGAAGTCATTACTCTCAATAAGATCAATATGAACTCTTTGTTTCTTTTTATTCTTTTCTTTTATTCACCCAAGATCATGGCAAAATAATCAAGCCCTTGACTCAACACTAAACTTTATTATATACATAGCTCAAGGACTCGATTACATAGGGAGATCATAAAGCAAAACTCAAAACTAGATCATGCCATAACTTTATTCTACTAGATCAAGATACTACTAATAGGATCGAACTAAGAAAAACGGTAAAGATAGGAGTTGTGATGGTGATACGATACCGGAGCACCTCCCCCAAGCTTGGCAGTTGCCAAGGGGAGTGGCCATACCCATGTGATTATGTCTCCTTGTTTGTCAGTGAAGGTGGAAGTGTTGTTGATGATGCAGGCTTGTCGTCCACCTTCCATGGCATAGGCTCACCATCATAAAAGGATGATCGAGTCTCCGAAATCCTCAAATCTGCAGCCAAACTCATCCTTTTGAATCTATATTCATACTCACAGTTTTGATTTTGCAGATCATAGATTTGGGCTTGGAGGTGCTCGATCTTCTCATGTAGCTTGAAGATGGCCTCCTCGGGGTTCTTGGCATCCGGCTCGTAGTTGTTGGTGAACTCCGCGAGCATCTTGTGGCTAGCATTAATTCCACGCTCCACCATCCCCTAGCACTTGAAAACTTGTTGTTCCATTGCTTCGAGCCTCGCCTCCACGCTTCTGGTTCCCTTTGGTCCCTCAACATCGCGGATGTGCAGCAACCCATCACGCATCTCAATGGTTTGAGGGTGTCGCAGCACCTCCGCGAGGTAAGGGTTGATCACCTTCTCGAAGAACTTGTCCTTGGAAGCACTTGGGGACGTCATGATGATCTAGACCTGCCAGAAAAACAGCTCGAAACAAGAACATGAGAGATTTGCGTGATACGGGAGTCAAAACCTTCGGGAGAATATATAATGAATTTTTACCGACCAAAATACGTATCGTGCAAGAAAACGGAGTCCAGAGGGCACACGAGGTGCTCACAAGGTAGGGGGGTGCGCCCAGGGGGGTAGGGCGCGCCCACCACCCTCGTGGGGCCCTCGTGTCCTCCCCGGACTGCCACTTATTTTTCTATTTTTCTAAATATTCCAAAACGGAGAAATATTGCCTTAAAAATTGTTTTGGAGTCGATTTACTTACCGTACCACATACCTATTCCTTTTCGGAGTCTGAAACGGTCTGGAAGGTGACCCTTATGTATTCCTCCGGGGTTACGGTTTCAATAATACTGGTTTCAACATTTATGGGATTACCTGAGATATAATGTTTGATTCTTTGACCGTTTACCACCTTCGGATTTGTGCCTTCGAAGTTGTTGATTTTTATGGCACCGTAACGATAGACCTCCTCGATAACGTAGGGACCTTCCCATTTAGAGAGAAGTTTTCCTGCAAAAAATCTTAAATGAGAGTTGTATAGCAATACATAATCACCTACATTAAACTCACGCTTTTGTATCCTTTTGTCATGCCATATTTTAACTTTTTCTTTAAACAACTTGTCATTTTCATAGCTTAGGTTCTCCATTCATCAAGTGAGCTAATATCAAATAACCTCTTCTCTCCGGCAAGTTTGAAATCATAGTTGAGCTCCTTAATAGCCCAATATGCCTTATGTTCTAGTTCGAGAGGTAAGTGACATGCTTTTCCATAAACCATTTTATACGGAGACATACCCATAGGATTCTTATATGCAGTTCTATAGGCCCATAATGCATCATCAAGTTTCTTGGACCAATTCTTTCTAGACCTATTAACAGTCTTTTGCAAAATTAATTTGAGCTCTCTATTGCTCAATTCTACTTGACCACTAGATCAAGGGTGATATGGAGATGCAATTCTATGATTAACGTCATATTTAGCAAGCATTTTACGGAAAGCACCATGAATAAAGTGTGAACCACAATAGTTCATTAAATATCTAGTGACTCCAAACCTTGGGAAAATAACTTCCTTAAGCATTTTAATAGAGTTTTTATGATCATCAATACTAGTTGGAATAGCTTCTACCCACTTAGTAACGTAATCAACGGCAACCAAAATATGTGTATATCCATTAGAGGCAGGAAAAGGTCCCATATAATCAAAGCCCCAAACATCAAATGGTTCAATAACAAGTGAATAATTCATAGGCATTTCTTGACGTCTACTAATGTTTCCAATTCTTTGACATTCATCGCAAGACAAAACAAACTTACGGGTATCTTTGAAGAGAGTTGGCCAATAAAAACCGGATTGCAATACCTTATGTGCAGTTCTATCTCCAGCGTGGTGCCCTCCATAAGCTTCGGAGTGGCACTTGCGTAGGATCTGTTCCTGTTCATGCTCAAGTACACAACATCTAATAACACCATCTACTCCTTCTTTATAAAGATGTGGGTCATCCCAAAAGTAATGTCGCAAATCATAGAAAAAAAATTCTTTTGTTGGTATGTGAAGCTAGGTGGTATAAATTTAGCAACAATATAATTAGCATAATCAGCATACCGTGGATTGCTACAAGAAGTGCTTATGACATTTAATTGTTCATCAGAAAGCTATCATCAATAGGTAGTGGGTCATCAAGAACATTCTCTAACCTAGATAAATTATACGCAACGGGTTCTCAGCTCCTTTTCTATCAACAATATGCAAATCAAATTCTTGCAGCAAGAGAACCCATCTAATAAGTCTAGGCTTAGCATCTTTCTTTTCCATAAGATACTTAATAGCAGCGTGATCAGTGTGAATAGTTACTTTAGAATCAACAATATAGGGTCTGAATTTATCACAAGCAAATACAACTACTGGAAGTTCCTTTGCGGTAGTAGCATAATTTCTTTGAGCATTGTCTAGAGTCTTACTAGCATAATGGATAACATTTAATTTCTTATCAACTCTTTGCCCTAGAACAACACCTACAGCATAATCACTAGCATCACACATAATTTCAAAGGGTAAATTCCAATCAGGTGGCTGAACAACAGGTGCAGAGACTAATGCTTTCTTAAGTATTTCAAATGCTTCTACACAATCATCATCAAAGACAAATGGTACATCCTTTTGTAATAAATTAGTCAGAGGCCGGGAAATTTTTGAGAAGTCCTTAATGAACCTCCTATAGAATCCGGTGTGACCAAGGAAACTTCTTATACCTTTGATGTCCTTGGGACATGGCATCTTTTCAATAGCATCAACCTTGGCTTTATCAACTTCAATACCTCTTTCAGAAACTTTGTGCCCCAAGACAATACCTTCATTAACCATAAAGTGGCACTTTTCCCAATTCAGGACAATATTAGTTTCTTGACATCTCTGCAAAACTCGATCAAGATTGCTCAAGCAATCATCAAAAGAGGAACCATAGACGGAAAAATTGTCCATGAAAACCTCACAATTTTTTTCACAAAAATCAGAGAATATAGCCATCATGCATGTTTGAAAAGTAGCAGGTGCATTACATAAACCAAAAGGCATACGTCTATAAGCAAAAGTACCAAAAGGGCATGTAAAAGTAGTCTTTGATTTATCTTTAGCCGACACAGGTATTTGAGAGAAACCAGAATAACCATCTAGAAAGCAATAATGTGTATGTTTGCATAATCTTTCTAGCATTTGATCAATAAAAGGTAAGGGGTAATGATCTTTCTTAGTAGCTTTATTTAATTTGCGGAAATAAATTACCATCCTATAACCTGTGATAATTCTTTGAGGGATCAATTCATCTTTATCATTAGGAACAACAGTAATACCTCCCTTCTTAGGGACACAATGGACAGGACTTACCCACTGACTATCAGCAACGGGATAAATTATACCTGCCTCCAGAAGCTTGAGTATTTCTTTTCTTACCACTTCTTTCATTTTAGGATTCAAACGTCGTTGAGGATCACGAACAAGTTTGGCATCCGCTTCCAAATTTATTTTATGTTGACATAGAGTGGGACTAATGCCCTTAATATCATCTAGAGTATATCCAATAGCGGCACGATGCTTCTTCAGAGTTTTCAATAATCTTTCTTCTTCATGCTCTGAAAGATTAGCACTAATAATAACAAGATATATTTTCTTTTCATCAAGATAAGCATATTTAAGATTATCAAGCAACGGTTTAAGCTCAAACACGGGATCATCCTTGGGTGGAGGAGGATCCCCTAGGATTTCAACAGGCAAATTGTGTTGCAGAATAGGTTCCTGTTTAAAGAATACTTCATCTATTTCCCTTCTTTCATTCATGAACATATCATTTTCATGGTCTAGCAAATAGTGTTCTAAAGGATCACTAGGAGGTACGGCAATAGAAGCAAGACCAATAATTTCATCCTTACTAGGCAATTCTTCTTCACGGTGTTGTTTACTAAATTTAGAGAAATTAAACTCATGAACCATATCATCTAGGCCAATAGTAACAACATTCTTTTTGCAGTCTATCTTAGCATTAATAGTATTCAAGAAGGGTCTACCAAATATAATGGGACAAAAGCTATCTTGTGGAGAACCAAGAACAAGAAAATCAGCGGGATATTTGGTTTTCCCACACAAGACTTCAACATCTCTAACAATTCCCACCGGTGAAATAGTATCTCTATTGGCAAGCTTAATTGTGACATCAATTTCTTCTAACTCAATAGGTGCAATATCATGCATAATTTCTTTGTATAAGTCAATGTGTATTGCACTAGCACTAGCGCCCATACACATAAGCCATGATAACAATGATCTCCTATTTTAACAGAAATAACAGGCACGCCTACCACATGTCTATTTTTATCTTTAGCACACGGTTTAGCAATTCTAGCAGTTTCACCATAGAACTGAATAACGTGCCCATCAATATTATCAGACAAGAGATCTTTAACAATAGCAATATTAGGTTCTACTTTAACTTGCTCAGGAGGTGTATAAGTTCTAATATTGCTTTTACGAACAACAGTTGAAGCTTTAGCATGATCCTTTATTCTAACAGGGAAAGGTGGTTTCTCAACATAAGAGGTAGGAACAATAGGATCATTATAAGTGATAGTCTTTTCTTCAACTTTAATAGGTGCAGCTACTTTTACTTCTATGGGAGGATGATATTTAAACCACTTCTCCTTGGGGAGATCAACATAAGTAGCAAAAGATTCAAGAAAGAAGCTACTATCTCGTAGTCAAGTCCATATTTAGTGCTAAACTTACGGAAAATATCGGTATCCATAAAAGATTTAACACAATCAAATTTAGGTGTCATACCTGACTCCTTACCTTCGTCGAGGTCCCAATCTTCAGAGTTATGCGTTTAATTCTATCCAATAAATTCCATCTGAATTCAATAGTCTTCATCATAAAAGAGCCAGCACAAGAAGTATCGAGCATGGTGCGATTGTTATCAGAAAGCCGAGCATAAAAATTCTGAAGAATTGTCACTCTTGAGATCTCATGATTGGGGCATGAATATAACATTGATTTAAGCCTCCCCCAAGCTTGAGCGATGCTTTCTCCTTCGCAAGGCCAAAAATTATATATATAATTGCGATCATGATGAAAAAATGCATAGGGTAATATTTTTGATGAAATTCCAATTTCAATCTTTTATAGTTCCGTGATCTCGTATCATCACATATCCTATACCACGTCAATGCGTCTCACTTCAAAGATAAAGGGAAGACCTACTTCTTAACAACATCATCGGGTATACCTGCAAGCTTAAATAGTCCACAAACTTCATCCACATAGAGTAGATGTTCATCAGGATGCTTTGTTCCATCTCCTGTAAAAGTGTTAGCTAGCAGTTTTTCCATCATACCTGAAGGAATTTCAAAAGGAGTTTCATTTTCAATAGGTTCATTAGGTTGAGGAGCAACTCTTTGCTCTCATCGGATGGGGTGAAGATACCCTAACAAGCCCCTCAGAGAATTACTTTCCATAGTAACAAGTGACGATGAAATTTCAGCACACTATATAAATTTTTCCTTACCAAATTCCACCTACCAAAGGCACTACACTCCCCTGCAACGGCGCCAGAAAAGAGTCTTGATGACCCACAAGTATAGGGGATCTATCGTAGTCCTTCCGATAAGTAAGAGTGTCGAACCCAACGAGGAGCAGAAGGAAATGATAAGCGGTTTTTAGCAAGGTATTCTCCGTAAATCTTGAAATAAGTGGTAACAGATAGTTTTGTGATAAGATAAATTGTAACGAGCAACAAGTAACAAAAGTAAATATATTGCAGCAAGGTGGCCCAATCATTTTTGTAGCAAAGGACAAGCCTGGACAAACTCTTATAATAGGAAAAGCGCTCCCGAGGACACATGGGAATATCGTCAAGCTAGTTTTCATCACGCTCATATGATTCGCGTTCGGTACTTTGATAATTTGATATGTGGGTGGACCGGCGCTTGGGTGCTGTTCTTACTTGAACAAGCATCCCACTTATGATTAACCTCTATTGCAAGCATCCACAACTACAACAAAAGTATTAAGGTAAACCCAACCATATCATGATACATATGGATCCAAATCAGCCCCTTACGAAGCAACGCATAAACTAGGGTTTAAGCTTCTTTCACTCTAGCAACCCATCATCTACTTATTACTTCCCAATTCCTTCCTCTAGGCCCAAATAATGGTGAAGTGTTATGTAGTCGATGTTCACATAACACAACTGGAGGCTAGACAACATACAACTCATCAAAATATCGAACGAATACCAAATTCACATGACTACTAATAGCAAGACTTCTCCCTTGTCCTCAGAAACAAACGTAACTACTCACAAAGCATATTCATGTTCATAATCAGAGGGGTAATAATATGCATAAAGGATCTGAACATATGATCTTCCACCAAATAAACCAACTAGCATCAACTACAAGGAGTAATCAACACTACTAGCAACCTACAAGCACCAATCCGGACTTGGAGACAAGAATTGGATACAAGAGATGAACTAGGGTTTGGAGATGAGATGGTGCTGGTGAAGATGTTGATGGAGATTGCCCTCTCCCGATGAGAGGAGCGTTGGTGATGATGATGGTGATGATTTCCTCCCGAGGGAAGTGTCCCCAGAACAGCTCACGGAGCCCTAGATTGGTTCCGCCAAGGTTCCGCCTCTTGGCGGCGGAGTCTCGTCCCGAAAGGTTGCTTAATGTTTTTTTCTCATCGAAAGACTTCATATAAGAGAAGATGGGCGTCAGAGAGCCACCAGGGGGCCCATGAGGTAGGGGCGCACTGGGGGCGCCCACCCTCGTGAGTGTGGGTGTAGGCCCCCGGCCTTCATCTTTGGCGATTTATTTTCTTTATTTATTTTAAGATATTCGTGGAGTTTCAGGATTTTTGAGTTGTGCAGAATAGGTCTCTAATATTTGCTCCTTTTCCTAATTCCACCGCAAGCATTCTCCTCTTCATGTAAACCTTATAAAATAAGAGAGAATATGCATAAGTATTGTGACATAATGTGAAATAACAACCCATAATGCAATAAATATCGATATAAAAGCATGATGCAAAATGGACGTATCAATCCACCACCGTGCTCTAAAAGATCTAAGTGAAGCACTAGAGCAAAAATTATCACGCTCAAAAGATATAAGTGAAGTACTATGAGCAAAACTATCAAGCTCAAAAGATATAAGTGGAGCACATAGAGTATTCTATCAAATTCCAATTTATGTATGGCTCTCTCAAAAGGTGTGTACATCAAGGATGATTGTGGTAAACTTACAAGCAAAGACGCAAATAATACAAGACGCTCCAAGCAAAACACATATCATGTGGTGAATAAAAATATAGCTCCAGGTAAATTACCGATGGAAGTAGACGAAAGAGGGGATGCCTTCCGGGGCATCCCCAAGCTTTGACTTTTTGGTGTCCTTGGATTATCTTGGGGGTTCCATGGGCATCCCCAAGCTTAGGCTCTTGCCACTCCTTGTTCCATAATCCATCAAAAGAAATTACCCAAAACTTGAAAACTTCACAACACAAAACTCAATAGAAATCTCGTGAGCTCCGTTAGAGAAAGAAAACAAAAGACTACTTTAAGGTACTGTAATGAACTCATTCTTTATTTATATTGATGTTAAACCTACTGTATTCCAACTTCTCTATGGATTATAAACTATTTTACTAGCCATAGATTCATCAAAATAAGCAAACAACACACGAAAAACAGAATCTGTCAAAAACAGAACAGTCTGTAGTAATCTGTAACTAACGCAAACTTCTGGAACTCCAAAAAATCTACCAACATTAGAAGACCTAGACAATTTATTTATTGATCAGCAGCAATTGGAATCAGTATTTTATCACGTTCTGGTGATTTTTAATAATCCGGGCACTGAGCGCAAAGTTTCTGGAAATTACAGCAAGATCAAATAACTATCATCCAAGAAGATCCAATAGGTCTAGCTTGGCACAAACACTAACTAAAACATAAAACCACATCCAAACAGAGGCTAGATGGATTATTTATTCCTAAACAGATGCAAAAACAAAAAAAACTAAAAATAAAATTGGGTTGCCTCCCAACAAGCGCTATCGTTTAACGCCCCTAGCTAGGCATAAAAGCAAGAATAGATCTAAGTAGTGCCGTAGTAATAAGATATATCGGTGAAAATCATTTCATATTCTCTACGTTCGGCAGCAAGTTTTCTTTGAGGCAAGCAAAAGTAATAAAAAGGGCTAAATTTAATAGGACAGAAGTCCCCAAGATCAATTTTAGGAGGTATAGGTTCCTCTTTCGGCCCTTCGTATTGCACAACCAATTCATCATTATAAGCGTTCTTCTGACAGAACTTGGTGAGCCTATACTCAAGAGAGCATCCTAGCTCATTATTTCGAGTAGCCAAATCATCATTAAGTTCAGAGATTCTATCAATTAAAATATTGGTAGGCACCTTTTTTCTAAGATTTTCATTGAAAGCAACATAGTCGATAGATTGAAAACGCATTATTTCTTCTTGATAAAAAAGGATAGATTCTATGGGAGGACGGCCAGCGTCCACCCTATAATGCGCAAAGATTTCTTTGGCTTCTTTTATTAAAAATCTGAATTCATGAGCCAAAAATATTGTAGTGGCACGCTTAACAGAGGAGTGTTCAATATTAGAAAATTCTAGGAAAATTCTTTGTATAGAAGGGCGCATATGCATAAATTGCCTTTCAAGTTCAACGATAAGCATGGCAATAGCGTCCGCAAGGCTACTAGTTCTATGGAGAATAGAACCGCCCATAGAGGGCAAAGCACCAGCACAAGTAAAGAAATCTTGAATAACTCCTTTTCCAATAATATTACCACTACCGATTCGAAGTCTTTTTGTATGATAGGTAGGGGATTCTTCAGCAGGAGCTTCAGAATTTTCTATGATATTATTATCGCCCATATCGGCAATAATTTCCCCAATTTCAGACATAACGACAAGCAAGCAAACGAACACAAAAGCAAACAAGCGGACGAGGAAAAGGCAAAGGGGAAAAAGAGGAGGAGATTGGGAAAGAGAGGGCGAATAAAACGGCAAGGGTGAAGTGGGGGAGAGGAAAACGAGAGGCAAATGGCAAATAATGTAATGCGGGAGATAGGGATTGTGATGGGTACTTGGTATGTAGACTTTAACGGTGCCAGAAGTGGCTTGTTGTTAGGATTCCAAGTCTTCACTTGCTCTTGCGTAAGCTTCCCCGGCAACGGCGCCAGAAATCCTTCTTGCTACCTCTTGAGCACTGCGTTGGTTTTCCCTTGAAGAGGAAAGGGTGATGCAGCAAAGTAGCGTAAGTATTTCCCTCAGTTTTTGAGAACCAAGGTATCAATCCAGTAGGAGGCTACGCACAAGTCCCTCGTACCTGCACAAAACAATAGCTCCTCGCAACCAACGCGATTAGGGGTTGTCAAGCCCTTCACGGTCACTTACGAGAGTGAGATCTGATAGAGATGATAAATAATATTTTTGGTATTTTTGGTATAGAGATGCAAAGTGAAAAGTAAAAGACAAAGTAAAAACAAAGCAAGTATTAAAGTAATGGAGATTGATATGATGAGAATAGACCCGAGGGCCATAGGTTTCACTAGGGGCTTCTCTCAAGAGCATAAGTATTCTACGGTGGGTGAACAAATTACTGTTGAACAATTGACAGAA
Source organism: Aegilops bicornis (assembly GCA_021605145.1). Taxonomy (NCBI): domain Eukaryota; kingdom Viridiplantae; phylum Streptophyta; class Magnoliopsida; order Poales; family Poaceae; genus Aegilops; species Aegilops bicornis. The sequence continues at coordinate 246,369,585 of CM038674.1, forward strand.
TTGAGCATAGTTATGAGAGTATCTAGGTATCATCATCTATATATGCATCACGTCCGAGACAAGTAGACCGACTCCTGCCTGCATCTACTACTATTACTCCACTCATCGACCGCTATCCAACATGCATCTAGAGTATTAAGTTAAAAACAGAGTAACGCCTTAAGCAAGATGACATGATGTAGAGGGATAAATTCATGCAATATGATAAAAACCCCATCTTGTTATCCTCGATGGCAACAATACAATACGTGCCTTGCTGCCCCTTACATCGGGAAAGGACACCGCAAGATTGAACCCAAAGCTAAGCACTTCTCCCATTGCAAGAACTACCAATATAGTTGGCCAAACCAAACGGATAATTCTAAGAGACTTGCAAAGATAACCAATCATACATAAAAGAATTCAGAGAAGATTCAAATATTGTTCATAGATAAACTTGATCATAAACCCGCAATTCATCGGTCTCAACAAACACATCGCAAAAAGAAGATTACATCGAATAGATCTCCACGAGAGAGGGGGAGAACATTGTATTGAGATCCAAAAAGAGAGAAGAAGCCATCTAGCTACTAGCTATGGACCCGAAGGTCTGAAGTAAACTACTCACACTTCATCGGAGGGGCAATGGTGATGATGTAGAAGCCCTACATGGTGGATGCCCTTCCTCGTGGAGCTCCTAACAGCCCCAAGATGGGATCTCGTGGATACAGGAAGTTGCGGCGGTGGAATTAGGTTTTTGGCTCCTGTTACGATCGTTTGGGGTACGTAGGTATATATAGGAGGAAGGAGTACGTCGGTGGAGCAACAGGGGCCCACGAGGGGGCGCGCCTTTAGGGGGCGCCCCACCCTCGTGACCGCCTCTGTTACTTCTTGGAGTAGGGTCCAAGTCTCACGGATCTCATTCGGTGAGAAAATCATGTTCGAAGGTTTCATTCCGTTTGGACTCCGTTTGATATTCCGCTTCTTTGAAACACTGAAATAGGCAAAAAACGACAATTACGAAATTTGGGCCTCCGGTTAATAGGTTAGTCCAAAAATAATATAAAAGTGGAAAATAAAGCCCAATATAGTCCAAAACAGTAGATAAAGTAGCATGGAGCAATAAAAAATTATAGATACGTTGGAGACGTATCACATCCCACTTATTATTAACTCCTATTGTAAGCACCGCAACTACAAAAGAAGTATTAAGGTAAACCTAACCATAGCACAAAACATATGGATCCAAATCAGCCCCTTACGAAGCAACGCATAAACTAGGGTTTAAGCTTCTGTCACTCTAGCAACCCATCATCTACTTATTACTTCCCAATGCCTTCCTCTAGGCCCAAACAATGGTGAAGTGTCATGTAGTCGATGTTCACATAACACCACTAGAGGAGAGACAACATACATCTCATCAAAATATCGAACGAATACCAAATTCACATGACTACTTATAGCAAGACTTCTCCCATGTCCTCGGGAACAAACGTAACTACTCACAAATCATATTCATGCTCGTAATCATAGGGGTATTAATATGCATAAAGGATCTAAATATATGATCTTCCACCAGATAAACCAACTAGCATCAACTGCAAGGAGTAATCAACACTACTAGCAACCCACAGGTACCAATCTGAGGCTTTGGGGCAAAGATTGGATACAAGAAATGAACTAGGGTTTTAGAGGAGATGGTGCTGGTGAAGATGTTGATGGACATTGACCCCCTCCCGATGAGAGGATCATTGGTGATGATGATGGCGATGATTTCCCCCTCCCGGATGGAAGTTTCCCCGGCAGAATAGCTCCGCCGGAGCCCTAGATTGGTTCCGCCTCGTGGCGGCGGTGTTTCTTCCCGAAATCTTGCTTATGATTATTTCCAGGGTAAAAGACTTCATATGAAGAAGATGGGCACCGGAGGCCTGCCAGGGGGCCCACGAGGTAGGGGGGCGCGCCCAGGGGGTAGGGCGTGCCCCCCACCCTCGTGGATGGTGGGTGGCCCCCCTCTGGTACTTTCTTCGCTCAGTATTTTGTTAATTCCAAGAATAACTTCCGTGGAGTTTCAGGGCTTTTGGAGTTGTGCAGAATAGGTCTCTAATATTTGCTCCTTTTCCAGCCCAGAATTCCAGCTGCCGGAATTCTCCCTCTTCATGTAGACCTTGTAAAATAAGAGAGAATAGGCATAAGTATTTTGACATAACGTGTAATAACAGCCCATAATGCAATAAATATCGATATAAAAGCATGATGCAAAATGGACGTATCAACTCCCCCAAGCTTAGACCTCGCTTGTCCTCAAGCGGAACCCGATAACGATAAATATGTCCACATGTTTAGAGGTAGAGGTGTTGATAAAATAAAATACGGACATGAGGGCATCATGATAAGTCTTATAACAGCAACTTATATATATATTTTGTCATATGATTTCTTATGCTCAAGTAATAATCTATTCACAATGTCAAGTATGAATCAGAAACTTCATTGAGAACTAACAAACTATGATCTCGGTCATTGAAGCAATTGCAATTTATCATAACATCGGAAAGAGTCAATATAAGAGCTTTTCAGCAAGTCCACATACTCAACTATCATTTAGTCTTTCACAATTGCTAACACTCACGCAATACTTGTGGTTATGGAGTTTTAATCGGACATAGAGAAAGATAGGGGCTTATAGTTGAGGGAGTCCTAGATTAGGGGGTCCTCGGACAGCCGGACTATATACTTTAGCCGGACTGTTGGAATATTAAGATACAAGATTGAAGACTTCGTCACGTGTCCGGATAGGACTCTCCTTGGCGTGGAAGGCAAGATTGGCAATACGTATATGTAGATCTCCTCCCTTGTAACCGACTTTGTGTAACCCTAGCCCCCTCCGGTCTCTATATAAACCGGAGGGTTTAGTCCGTAGGACAACAACAATCATACCATAGGCTAGCTTCTAGGGTTTAGCCTCTACGATCTCGTGGTAGATCAACTCTTGTAATACTCATATCATCAAGATCAATCAAGCAGGAGGTAGGGTATTACCTCCATCGAGAGGGCCCGAACCTGGGTAAACATCGTGTCCCCCGCCTCCTGTTACAATCCGCCTTAGACGCACAGTTCGGGACCCCCTACCTGAGATCCGCCGGTTTTGACACCGACATTGGTGCTTTCATTGAGAGTTCCACTGTGCCGTCACCGTAAGGCTTGATGGCTCCTTTGATCATCGGCAAAGATGCGATCCAGGGTGAGGTTTTCCTCCCCAGACAGATCTTCGTATTCAGTGGCTTCGTACTGCGGGCCAACTCGCTTGGCCATCTGGAGAAGATCGAGAGCTATGCCCCTGGCCGTCAGGTCAGGTTTGGAAACTTGAACTATATTGCCGACATCCGCGGAGACTTGATCTTTGACGGATTCGAGCCCATGCTAGGTGCGCCGCAAAATTACGACGAGCATGACTTAGCTCTGCCGTCGGACAGTGCTCAGGAGATCGCACCTACAACTACTCCGACCTTCAATCTGGAACAAATTGCGCCATCTGTTGACGGGTGGATAGACCCCACCACGGTGGCCGCACTCTCAGTGGCGATAGAGTCGAACACTGACTTCACCTCCTACGAGAGCCGTGTTGCCGAACCGTTGGATTCGTTCCCGGCCATGGGCTCCGAGCCGCTTGCGTCCGTGCCTATCGAATCCGATTGGGCACCGATCATGGAGTTTACCTCCGCGGATATCTTTCAGCACTCACCCTTTGGCGATGTGCTAAACTCCTTGAGGTCTCTCTCCCTGTCAGGAGACCCTTGGCCGAACTATGTCCGGCCAGAATGGGATGCGGACGACGAAGAAATTCGCTCCCCACCCACCACCCACTTAGTAGCCACTGTTGACGATTTAACCGACATGCTCGACTTCGGCTCCGAAGACATCGACGGTATGGACGACGATGCAGGAGACGAACAGGAATCACCGCCCACAGGGCGCTGGACTGCCACCTCATCGTATGGCATATACATGGTGGACACTCCCAAAGAAGGCGATGGCAACAAGATAGCGGAGGATAATCCCTCCAAGAAGCAATCCAAGCACCGACGTCAGCGGCGCCGCTCTAAGTCCCGCCATAGCAAAAGCAGCAATACCTGCACAAGAGACAATAATGCTCGGGATAGTGCCGAGGACGATGACAACCCCCTCCAGCCAGACCTCGAGCGAGAGGATGAACAAGCTAGCCCTCCGGAATAGGCATCAGACGGAGAATCAGAGGATGACAATTACATGCCTCTCTCCGAAGACGAGGTGAGCCTCGGCGACAAAGAATTTATCGTGCCTGAGGATCTCGTCGAACAGGAGCGCTTCAAGCGCCGGCTTATAGCCACAGCAAATAGCCTGAAGAAAAAGCAACAACAGCTTCGAGCTGATCAAGTTCTGCTAGCGGACAGATGGACTGAAGTCCTTGCGGCCGAGGAATACGAACTCGAACGCCCAACCAAGAGTTACCCAAAGCGCAGGTTGCTACCCCAACTCGAGGAGGAAGCATTTAAACCCACATCACCAACATATGATGCGGCTGATCGGCCACCTCGTGGCCGAGACAGAGAGGCAAATCAGCTCGAAGTCCAAACCGCACCCCGCCGCCATTCAAACAAAAATACCAAGGCCCGGGGCAACACGCGGGACCTGCGAGACGTATTGGAAAACAAAGCAAAACATGCAAGATTGATCTACAGGTCATGGGGGCGTGCCCCAACGCGGGACGATGATCATCACGCCGGATATACCAAAAGCAAATCCGGCCGGGCCGAATACAGCAGACAAGACTCGTATGAACTGCGTCGTGATATAGCCCAGCACAGAGGCGCCGCATACCCCCTATGCTTCACTGAGAAGTAATGGATCACGAATTCCCAGAAGTTTTTAAACCTGTAAACATTGAATCATATGATGGTACAACAGACCCCGCGGTATGGATTGAAGATTTCCTCCTCCACACCCACATGGCTCGCGGTGATGATCTACATGCCATCAAGTACCTCCCACTAAAACTCGAAGGACCAGCTCGTCATTGGCTGAATAGCTTGCCAGCAGACTCCATTGGCAGTTGGGAGGATTTGGAAGATGCATTCCTTGACAACTTCCAGGGCACTTATGTGCGACCACCGGATGCTGATGACTTGAGCCATATAACTCAGCAGCTGTGGAATCGCCAGAAATTTCGGATCCGGTTCCTAACTAAGGAAAACCAAATTATCTATTGTCCGGATGCAGAGGCCTTAGCGGCATTTAAGCATAACATCCGTGACGAGTGGCTCGCCCGGCACCTCGGCCAGGAGAAGCCGAAGTCTATGGCAGCCCTCACGACACTCATGACCCGCTTTTGCGTGGGCGAGGATAGCTGGCTGGCTCGAAGCAACAACACATCAAGGAATCCTGGCACTTCAGATGCCAAAGATACTAACGGCAGACCACGTCGTAACAGACACAAGCGCCGCAACAACGGCGATAACGCCAAAGACACGGCAGTCAATGCCAGATTCAGTGGCTCTAAATCCGGTCAGCGGAAAAAGCCATTCAAAAGAAGCAATCCGGGCCCGTCCAGTTTGGACCGCATACTCGATCGCTCATGTCAAATTCACGGCACCCCCGATAAGCCAGCCAATCACACCAACAGAGAATGCTGGGTGTTCAAGCAGGCCGACAAGTTGAATGCCGAAAACAAGGACAAGGGGCTGCATAGCGACGACGAGGAGGAGCCCCGGCCGCCGAACACAGGAGGACAGAAGAGGTTCCCTCCACAAGTAAAAACGATGAACATGATATACGCAACCCATATTCCCTAGAGGGAACGGAAGCGTGCATTAAGGGACGCCTATGCGATGGAGCCAGTCGCCCCAAAGTTCAACCCGTGGTCCTCTTGTCCGATCACCTTCGATCGCATGGACCATCTGAGGGAGTCCTGGATTAGGGGGTATCCGGACAGCCGGACTGTGTACTATGTCCAGACTATTGAAGCGTGAAGATACAAGACTCAAGACTTTGGCCCGTGTCCGGATGGGACTTTCCTTGGCGTGGAAGGCAAGCTTGGCGATCCGGATATTATATTTCCTTCCTTGTAACCGACTCCATGTAAACCCTAGCCCTCTCCGGTGTCTATATAAATCGGAGAGGTTGGTCCTTAGAAGGCCGATCACAATTACAATCATACCATCATAGGCTAGCTCTTAGGGTTTAGCCTCTACGATCTCGTGGTAGATCTACTCTTGTACTACCCATATCATCAATATTAATCAAGCATGAAGTAGGGTTTTACCTCCATCGAGAGGGCCCGAACACGGGTAAACATCTGTGTCCCTTGCTTCCTGTTACCATCAGCCTTGACGCAGATCGGGACCCCCTACCCGAGATCCGCCGGTTTTGACACCGACATTGGTGCTTTCATTGAGAGTTCCTCTGTCGCCGCTTTGGGCTCGATGGCTCCTTCAACCGTCGCCAATAACGCGATAACGGACGATCACGACGAGCATGGCTTAGACCTTTGTCGGATGAAGCTTCGGTGTCACCCCTACATTAGCCTCGGACCTAAATCCGGAGCAGGCTGCGCTGCCTAAGGACGGAGGGCTGGACCCCGTCCCGCAGGTCGCGCGCTCATCGGCGTTGTAGCCAAACACGGGCCTTACCACTAGGGTGGCCCATGATTCCGGACCCCCGGACTCGTATCCGGAGGTTGAGTCCGGTCCGCGCACTCCCGAGCCGGTCGAGCCAGGTTGGGCTCCGGTAATGGAGTTCACCGCCGCGGATATTTTTCGGCACTCGCCCTTTGGCGACATGCTGAACTCGTTGAAAACTCTCTCTTTGACAGAAATTTCTAGGCCAAATTACGTCCGGTTCGAGTGGGAAGCAGGCGATGAAGAAATTCGTTGCCCACCCACCACCCACTTCATAGCCACGGTCGATGATTTAACCGACGTGCCCGACTTCGACTCCAAAGACATCGACGGTATGGACGACGATGCAGGAGAAAATGCGGAACCTATGGGGCGCCGGACTTCCCCCTCATCACACGATGTATACATGGTGGACACGCCCAAAGAGGGAAAAGGCGACAATCCGGACGATAAAACCCCCAGACAAAAGCCAAAGCGATGGCGTAGACGCTGTTCTAAGTCTAGCAACAGTAAAAATAGTGACAAGAGCGCCAGAGGGATCGATACTACAATCAACTCCGAAGGCAACAACGACCACACGGACCCAGCGATGGAGCAGGATGAACCAGGTCACCCTGAACACAGTTCGGAGCAGACGCCCGAGGACAATGATCCCGACGGACGAGGTCATCAAAATGAACCAGCACAGGAAAACAGTCCGGATAATGATGCAATCCCGGAAAAACACGCAGAACGAGATAACCTCCACAGAAAGCTTATGGCCACCGCAAGAAGCCTAAAGAAGCAGAAGCAACGGCTCAAGGCCGCACAGGAAACGCTGAACCATAGATGGAATAAAGTGCTAGACGCTGAAGAAAGATACGGCGATGATCGCCACACAAAGAGCTATCCAAAACGCAAGCTACCGCCTAATTGACGACGGTTGTACCACTTCATAACCGCAACAAAGCTGCTACAGATCCACATGAACACCTGAATAAGAAAGCTGGCGCGGCCAGGTCCATCTATGGATCCAAAGGATGCACCCCGGTGAAGGACTATGGTCGCCAAAACGATTACGCCAATCGAATACCAGTCCAGAATAAAGACCGGACACAACAACAACCAACGACATGCCACAGCACGTCCAGATATAGAGGGGCTGCTCACCCCCTGTGCTTTACCGGTGAAGTACTGGACCACGAATTTCCACAGGGCTTTAAACCTGTGAACATAGATGCATACGACGGAACGACAGACCCAGGGGTCTGGATCGAGGACTTTATCCTACACATACATATGGCTCGTGGGGATGACCTTCACGCCATCAAATACCTCCCCTTCAAGCTGAAGGGACCAGCTCGGCACTAGTTAAAAGGCCTCCCCGAAAATTCAATTGGGAGCTGGGAGGAACTCTAGGACGCTTTCAGGGCCAACTTTCAAGGGACCTATGTCCGGCCTCCTGATGCTGACGACTTAAGTCACATAGTCCAACAGCCCGGAGAATCCGCCCGCAAGTTTTGGAATGGATTCCTCACTAAGAAGAATCAAATTGTTGACTCTCCGGATGCCGAAGCCTTAGTGGCATTCAAACACGGCATCCGTGACGAGTGGGTCGCCAGACACCTCAGCCAAGAAAAGCCAAGGACAATGGCAGCCCTAACAAGCCTTATGACCCGCTTTTGCACGGGAGAAGATAGCTGGCTAGCCCGTAAAGGCACCAGCGACCCCAGCACATCCGAAATAAGGGATGGCAACGGGAAGCCACGGCGTCATAAAAACAAACGCCAAAACAAGGAAGAGAGCCCGGATAACACGACGGTTAATGCCGGATTTAGGGGCTCTCGACCTAATCAGCAAAACAAGCCATCTAAAGGCAGCAAAGAGGGACCGTCCGGTCTGAATAGAGTCCTAGATAGACTATGCCAAATTCATGGCACCCCTGACAAACCTGCAAACCACACGCACAGAGAGTGCTGGGTCTTCAAGCAGGCTGGCAAATTAAATGCCGAACACAAGGAAAGGGAAACACCAAGTGAAGACGAGGATGAACCTCGCCAGCCGAACACTGAAGGACAGAAAAAATTCGCGCCAGAAGTTAAAACAATGAACATGATCCACACGACTCACACATCCATGAGGAGGCACGAACGACGCATAGAGATGCGCTCGATATAGAGCCCATCGTACTCACGCCTAACCACTGGATGCCTTATCCATTCACTTTCGATAATTTGGATGACCGAACTAGTATTCAGCGCGGAGGATCAAAGGCCTTGGTGCTTGACCCGATAATCGACGGACACCGTCTCACCCGCGTCCTTATGGACGGCGGTAGCAGTCTCAATTTAATATATGAGGACACTGTCCGCAGGATGGGGATAGACCCATCCAGTATTAACAAAAGCAACACCACCTTTGAAGGGGTGATACCATGCATTGAAGCCCACATCAGGGGCTCCGTCGCACTGGAGGTAACATTCGGCTCGCCAGGCAACTCCAGAAGCGAAGAACTAATCTTCATCATTGCACCCTTCCAAAGTGACTATCACGCAGTGCTCGGAAGAACGGCCTTCGCCCGCTTCAACGCATTGCCGCACTATGGTTAACTTACACTTAAGATGCCCGGTCCACGTGGCGTCATCACCGTTAGCGGACTAATTAACAGAGCGCTCATCACACGCAGAGGAACACGCGACGGCCCTCGCGGCCGGACTATAAGCGGCCTCCAACATAAGAAAACATGACTGGTCATTAAAGGCCACAGACTCGGCTAGACGAGTCCAGTCACCCGGATAAAATTGAACCAGGGCACCGTATATGTAATCCCATAGTGGACACCAGGGGCTATAAATACTTAACACAGTCCCACAGTTGGCTCAACCTTATGGGCAGGCCAACATCCTACATTTTTACCATCCACCGCATACTTACGTTGTACTCTTCATCGAGTTTTCCTTTTTTTCACAGACAACGTTCGCGCGATACCCTTCCAGGATACGGCACAACGGAGACAAAGGCGCAGACGTGCAGCAGGGCCCCGTTCAACAGGTTTCTTTTTAGATTAAGCCCCCGTGTAAACCTTTTTTATTGCCTCTTGTTGTTTAACCATCCCATGGGTTCCATACCCATAGAGGATACTGCCGTTTTTGGCATCTCGCCACGACAGATTAACGCACGTACCTGGAAAAATAGGGTTTATAACGAATGGGCATTCTTGAGCCCATCGACTATTATAAAGTCCGAATACCCTCGGGAATGTTCGGCGTCACGAGTTTGGCCTTATATGCAGCAGCTCGAATCATGTCTTTGGTCAAATGTTGGGTTTGCCGGCTCACAGGTTTGCCGCCTTACGTTCCGTTACTATCGGCTAAGGTGGCCAAAGGAGAACTACTGTGATTGTGCCCTGGTTATTCCGGACGAGCACCTCTGTAGAGAAAGCCGAAAACTGACTGTCATGATGTAGCGAGAGACTGTTCAACCACTCGAAGACTTATCGGAATCTTTAGGATCCCTCCGCATTAACGAAGGACCGTTTCCCGGTCATGTACACACGTGCCCGTATTCAGATGCACGCGAAGGTACCAGGGGCTACATAGTATCCCCAACATTAGACTCCCATGGCTAAGCGAAAGTGTTATAGCTATATAGTCCGGTTGCCTAGTTCGATGTGCGATCACCTCCTTCATGGACCAAGACGTTGGATAAAGTGTGATTAAGCATATTTTTTGCGAACACCCCCGCATTGCCTGCGTGGGGGAAGAAGCCAACGACTGCTATCTTTCGGATTAAGCATTCATATATATATATATATATATATATATATATATATATATATGTGTGTGTGTGTGTGTGTGTGTGTGTGTGTGTGTGTGTGTAAACGGCCACACAGGGGACACAATAATACTTTCGGGCAAAAAGTATAAATATAGCCTTATAACCAAACTAACATTGTTTTTTACAATGATTCGACTCATCACTCGAATAGGACATTCTTCAAGCACTGCGCCTCTATTAGGCGGGCACCTTGTGTGACCTGCGCCAAGTAGTGCTCGGCCGGATGCTGGCCCCCCGCCGGATCTTGGGTCGCTATTATATTGGCCTCCATATCCGTCCAATAGGCTTTAACGCGGGCAAGAGCCATCCATGCACCCTCTATGCACGCCAACCTCCTCATGTCATTGATCCGAGTCACGACCCCAAGGACCTGCTGCACCAAGCCAAAGTAACTGTCCGGCTTAGGCCCTTTCGGCCAAAGATGGTCTATCACATACCGCATTGCAAGACCGGACAGCGTGTGAAGCTCCGCCACGGCAGCCATCTTGTCATTCAACGGTAGCAGGCGAGTGGGAGCATTGAATTGCGACCAGAAAAGCTTCTCCACCTCCTTATCATCCTGACCCTCGAAGAACTTGGCAGCGTCAGCCGCACTCTTCGCCAAATCTGCATACGCGTCCGCAGGACTCCAGCGCCCATCCAGGGGAGCGTACTACGGATCGAAAAACTTCGTCCGCAGCAACTAGGAACCTCCAGTCACGATTTTACCGGCCTGCTGAAGCTCCTCCCGCGCACCCCTGATCTCGGTCCGTATTTCCTTGGTGGCATTGCGTGCCTTGTCTAGCTCGGCCAAGCTATCCTTATGCTCCTTTTCAAGGAGCTCATACCGGTCAGCGGCAATTTTTAACTCAATAGCCATCTCGGCCATCTTTTCCTTGCTTCGGCGATGAGCAGCCTGTTCAGCTCTCAGTTCCTCGGCCGCCTTTAGGGCAGCCGCATTGCTAACCCGAGCTTGTTCCTTGGCTTGGACAAGTTCTGCCCTCAGGGTCTCCACGGCAGCAACACCATCTGCAGTCCGAACGTATTACATTAATATCATGCCGCCTCCATATTTTCCTATACAAAGGAAGGCAGAGCACATACCTTGTGACTTGTCTAGCCGCTCATTCACCAGTGTGATATCGGCATCAATCGATCGAATCTGCCAGGTCAGTTCGGAAACTTCCACGGACTGGTCGGCGGCCGGACTCACAGGTACCTGCACATATTTATAGCGCAACCATTGATTTATGATCCCCCGTTTGCCCCCTAGGGCGGGCAACCAGAGTCTCAGGGGCTACTGTCTATATGGAGCACACCTAACGCGTGCCTCACAGCCAAAAACAATGTATTCTTCACTACATACCTCAAAGCCTCTGATCAGACTTGCGAATGCTTCATTCAAACCGCTTGTAGCGGACGAAATCTTCTGGAGCACCGCACTCATTAATGAGCGGTGCTCCTCTGAGAGCGCAGCCCGCTCCAGTAGGCCCGTCAGTATGTCCGGCCGGACATCGAACGGTGTCGGACCCTTCTCATCGCCCCTCGCAGGAGCCAAACTCTCCGAGCTCAGGGCGGCTGACGCGTTGGCCTCCGGCTTCAGCAGATCCGTACTCCTCCGTGACGACACTTCGGTGTCGCCCGCTTCGCGAGCCAGAGAGGTAGGTGGGGTCTCGCTCCCCATCATCTCCGGAGGAAGGTCCCCCGAAGACGAACTCTGTTGAGAAGGGCTGCTAGCCGAACTGCGAAAGACGAATCCTGGTTATTGATCTAGGAGGAACGCAGTACCTTTGAATTAAAGATTAACTTACAGCTCGGTGGAGGGCTGGCTCGTTGTTGGGCACGATGCGGTGAGGGTGCCCATTAGGGCAGAGCCCCCTGGTGATATCTTTTTCCCGGGTTTGGGCGTCTCCGTCTCCGAGTCTTCGGAGGCGGCCCTCTTCTTCCCGCGCGGGGAGGAGGCCTTAGCCTCCCCTTCCCGACTATCCTCCTTAGGGGAGGTGACAATTCCCAGTTGAGATCGTGGCGTGTGGGGTTCGGATTCTTCATCCTTCCCCTTGTCTTTCCCCGGGGGCATCCTGCTAAGTACTCGGTCAAGCATCTTGGCCATGGTGGGGGCGGGCGAGCCTTCGGGAAGTGGCGCCGGCCACCTAATTATCTCCGTCTTGTTGAGCCATTCCTAGACGCGGATGATTTTCAGAATAAACAATCATAACAGATGCAAAACACGGTGTCCGGTATCAAGTTTACTTACTTGGGTATCTAGGTGATTGCAGCTTAGGCCCGCATCCTCGATGGTGTCCGGACACTTTACTTTCCGTCCGAAGAATAATTTGCACATCTCTTTGAGCTTCAGGCCAAAGAAGTGCTTGACAGCCCGCGGACCCTGCGGATTGAACTCCCACATCCGGAGAGGCCGGCGTTGGCATGGCAACATCCGCCGGATCAACATCACTTGCATTATGCTGACAAGGTTTATGTCCCTTGCAAGAAGCTCCCGGATGTGAGTCTGCAGTACTGGTATATCACCAGCGGGTCCCCAATTCCGCCCTACGTCTGTCCAAGACACTAGCTGTGACAGAGGGCCTAAACGAAACTCGGGGGCAGCCGCCCACTTTGTGCCTCGGGGAGCTGTGACATAGAACCACCTCCGCTGCCATACATCGGATACTTCTGGGAAAGAACCCTCTGGCCACGGGGCATCGCCGTTCCTGCTTTTTACGGCACCTCCGCACTCCACCTGTCGCCCCTCGATCATCTTCGGCGTCACATTGAAGGTCTTGAGCCATAAGCCGAAGTGTGGGGTGATATGGAGAAAAGCCTCGCACACGATAATAAATGACAAGATGTGGAGGATAGCGTCAGGAGCCAGATCGTGAAAATCCAACCCATAATAGAACATGAGCCCCCTCACGAAGGGATCGAGGTGAAACCTGCATCATGGAGGAAGTGTGGGACGAAAATGACACACTCATTGGGCTCCGGCGTAGGGATGACCTGCCCTGGAGCAGGGAGCCTATGCCGGATATCTGCGGTCAGGTATCCGACCTCCCTAAGCTTTGCAATGTCCTTCTCTTCAATCAAGGAGGCCACCCACCGGCCTTGAGGGTCAGATCCGGACATATTGGAGGATTCCGGAAGGGGTGGAGCTTAGGTTTTGGGTGTTAGAACTCGAGGTGTGAGAAGGCGCGATGAAGGTGAAAAAGGAGGCGTAGGTCTTGACCCCTTTATAAAGAGGGTGAATATCAAGAGTCCCCAGTGTGACCGCTTGAGGCTTATCTAAAAAAACACGGGTTATACCAACAACCGTCGTGGGGTCACGCGTGCTCGTATTGATGGAAAATCCCGTAATAAGGGGAACACGATCTCTGCCTCGACAGGGCATGCCAATAAAACCGCCTCGCAACATGAGTCGTTGTGGGGCAGGAAATGTCGGTTCATGTTGGACCAAGCCCCGATGCAAGGGCATGGCCTTGCGAAGATTGCCAAAGAAATTAGATCTATACCATACGAAGATCATCTTGCAGATCCGGACACGGTCTACGTGTTCGATGACCACTTTGGAGTATTCGGAGGAGGAACCCGCCCTGCAATGCCGAAGACAAGACTACGCGCCGGACTCATCGTCATTGAAGCCTAGTTCAGGGGCTACTGAGGGAGTCCTGGATTAGGGGGTATCCAGACAACCGGACTGTGTACTACGTCCGGACTATTGAAGCGTGAAGATACAAGACTCAAGATTTCGGCCCGTGTCCGGATGAGACTTTCCTTGGCGTGGAAGGCAAGCTTGGCGATCCGGGTATTATATTTCCTTCCTTGTAACCGACTCCATGTAAACCCTAGCCCTCTCCGGTGTCTATATAAACCAGAGAGGTTGGTCCTTAGAAGGCCGATCACAATTACAATCGTACCATCATAGGCTAGCTCTTAGGGTTTAGCCTCTATGATCTCGTGGTAGATCTACTCTTGTACTACCCATATCATCAATATTAATCAAGCAGGAAGTAGGGTTTTACCTCCATCGAGAGGGCCCGAACCTGGGTAAACATCTGTGTCCCTTGCTTCCTGTTACCATCAGCCTTGACGCACATATTGGGACCCCCTACCCGAGATCCACCGGTTTTGACACCGACACCATCCCACTAGTATCCTTCATGGCGGATCTGTCGCATTGGTCCTCGACCCCAGGGATTTCACCTCACTCGAGTCCTCATGGATGGTGGCAGCAGCCTGAACCTGCTCTATCAGGATACAGTGCGCAAAATGGGTATAGACCCCTTGAGGATCAAACCCACAAAAACCACCTTTAAAGGTGTCATCCCAGGTGTGGAGGCCTGTTGCACAGGCTCAATCACATTGGAAGTAATTTTCGGGTCTCCAGACAACTTCCGAAGTGAGGAATTAATCTTCGATATCGTCCCCTTCCGTAGTGGCTATCACACACTACTCGGACGAACCGCGTTTGCCAGATTCAACGCGGTACCGCATTATGCATACCTCAAGCTCAAAATGCCAGGACCTCGCGGGGTTATAACAGTTAATGGAAACATAGAGCACTCGCTCCGCACGGAGGAGCACACTACGGCCCTCGCAGCAGAAGCGCAAAGCAGCCTTATCAGGCAAACCGCCAATTCGGCGACAAAGACCCCGGACACCTTCAAGCGAGTCCGGAGTACCCCGCAGGCGGATCGGCAGGCACGTTTGGAGCTCGACTAGCAATTCGGCCCCCGTCCTAGTCCCAGTCAAGTGGCGAAATTCGTGCCACGCGTACATAATTATGCACTCAAGATACCATGGGCATGGGCGGAGGCACCACTATGGCACGTCCCACAACGCGGCTCAACCGCCCCAGGGGCTGTATACTTTCATCATTTTCTCTTTCAGGACCTTACTCTCTGGAAGCCCTTTTCGGCATTCTGATTGCTGGACGCATTACGGGAAGGAAATACCAAGGAAGCAAGACGGTCTGACGTACAAGGGAATCCCTAGTGCGCCAGGGGCTTCAGTATACCCCATAACACGCCGTGAGAAGTCCGAACACTTTCGACAGTGCGGCACCCTGAACTTATAGCATTATATGCATCAGCTCCAAATCATGTCTTGGGTCAATAGTTGGGTTTGCCTGACTCCCATGTTTTGGCACCTTACGTTCCGCAATATCGGCTAAGGTAGCGCTGGGAGAACTACTGCGATTGTGTCCCGGTTCTTCTGGACGAGCACCTCAGTAGAGAAAGCCGAAAACTGACTGTCATGATGTGGCGAGAGCTGGTCGCTGTTCAAGAGGTCTCAAGTCCTTAAAGACTTTTTCCTCTTCGGGCGAGGAGTCAGCCTTGTCCGACTTAGGCGTATATAGCGCCCCGAATTCCTTCCGAATACTAGGGGCTTTGCCAAAATTTAAAATTGTAGACTTCTATGGCTAAGTGAGAGTGATAAAGCTTTATAGTCCGATTGCACGGTTCATTTGTCTTTGAACACCTCCTTAGAAGGACCCAAAATTGGGATAAAGAATGCTCAAGTTTATCCGAACACCTCGATTACTAGTTACATGGGGGCAGAAGCCGACGGTTATCGCCAACTCTTAGATTTCATAAACGGCCGCACGTAAGGTAATATTTTAAATTAACAAGCGTTGCATAGCGCAAATGAACTCATTTCATATTACAGGATCACATGAGTACATTCATTCGAATATTACATCCTTAGCACATTCCTCCGCCACAAGGCGAGCACCCTTCAGGACACTGTCATAATACATTTCAGGATGGCGATGCTCCTTGCCTTCCAGCGGCCCCTCCTTCACCAGCTTTACGGCGTCCAGCTTCGCCTGGTGCACCTTCGCCCGGGCAAAAGCCCTGCGCGCACCCTCGATGCAGACGGACCGCTTTATGACTTCAAGCCGTGGGCAGGCATTCACAAGCCGCCTCACCAGACCGAAGTAGCTATCAGGCAGGGGCTCGCCAGGCCACATCCGGACTATAAGACCCTTCATGGCCTGTTCGGCCGCCTTGTGGAGTTCGACCAGTTGCTTCAGCTGGTCGCTCAAGGGCATTGGGTGTTCGGTCCCAGTATACTGAGACCAGAACAACTTCTCCATCGAGCTCCCCTCCTCAGCCCGGTAGAACTCCGCGGCATCCGACACACTGCGGGGTAGATCTGCGAACGCTCCTGGAGAGCTCCGAACTCGGATAAGTAAAAAGAAAGTTTCCTTCACATGCTTGCTTTGCATAGTGAATGCCTTACCCGCCGCTATCTTCTTAACCGCCTCAATTTCCCGGAGGGCCTTTTGGGCTTCGGCCTTGGCATGTTGTGCACTTTCGAGGGCCTTCACAAGCTCGGACCCTTGCCTCTTAGAGTCAAGCGCCAAGGACTCGTGTTTTTTGGCGAGAGCCTGGATCTCTTGGTGCACCTCGCCCACTCGGGCTTCTTGCTTTTCGCGCTCGGTGCGCTCCTTGGCCGCTTTGTCTTCGGCCTTGGATAGCGCCTTCTTTAGGGCCGCCACTTCGGTCGTGGCCCCTAGCAAATTCATGACGATCCTATTACTCTAAAACCGAATTTTTCTTTATAATATACAGACGGGGTATGACTTACCTTCGTTCTCTTCGAGCTGCCTCTTGGTAAGGCCGAGCTCTTCCTTGGCTCAAGGTCCTGCTTCAGTGCAGCGACCTCCATAGTACGTGCGGCAGCGGCTAGCACTGAAGCCTGCATATGCACATAGACATATTCCGATTAGACTCCTGCGATTATTATTTGATCCTCTATTCGGCCTTTCTTCGCGAACGCCAAACAGAGCATCAGGGGCTATTGTCTATGCTGTAACATTTTCTTATAATTTGATTACTTACCTCGAAGCCTGTTAGGAGGCTGGCACAGGCTTCAGCCAGTCCGCTTTTGGCGGACTAAACCTTCTTGATCACCGCACTCATGATAGTGCGGTGCTCTTCGTCGATGGAAGCGCCGTGAAGCGCTTCCAGCAAGTTGTCCGATGCCTCTGGATGGACAGAGGCCGTCGGCACAGGCGGCTTGCCCCTCTTAGCGAGGGGTCGCTTGACAGAGTCCGGAACCACTGGAGATTCCGGCACAATATTCGGCTAGGGGCCGAATTTGCTGCCCCCGCCATCGGAGCCCATGGGAGTCTTGCTCCCCTTCGCCCAGTGTCCGGAATGTCGCCTTGAGGCGCCTCCAGGACTACCTCCCCTTGGTTCGGTGCCCTTTGAGACAACACCTCGACGTTGTCCGTAGGGCGAGGGGAGGAGGCGGTCAGAAGTGAATCGTTGTTCAGGTCCGACGGGCCCAAAGAATCATCCGACGAAGATACGTCGATGTGGGCTCGGGAGGGGCTGCATAATCACGCGCAGCATGATAAGAAATAGTGCAATAAGACGTTCCACGAATTGTTATGGTATCCGGATACTTACGACTTCGCCAGGGGCTTGTCCCTGGGCAACCACTCGTCGTCGCTATAGGCGGCCATCGTGGAGCAGTCCGGGAGGAGGGTCCTTCCCTTCTTGGACCCTTCGGCCTCCCCGGATGGGGCGGCCTTCCTTTTCTTGTCTCTCCGGCGGGTGGGGGGAACTTTCCTCTTCCTCCTCCTCGTTTTCATGGGAGGAGTGCACCTCGGTGTTTTCGGACGATGAGTCCGATATAACCTTGCGTCGGAGACCCTTACGGGTCCCCGTGGCCTTCTTCGCCGGCACCTCGTAAGGCACCGGAACCAGCATCTCCGTTAGGAGAGCGTCTGCTGGATCTTCGGGCAGGGGGGCTGGACAATCGATCTGCTCCGCTGTCTCTACCCAGTCCTGTTAAAATGGCGTGGAGGCTTAGATCCCGCGCGTGGTTATACTGGGGAAAATAACATCTTATGAGATGTAGAAGACTTACCAGATTGGCGGGGCGCTTCGCTCCGAGTCCGCGATCCTCGGTAAGGGGAGGAGGTACCTCGGCGCCCTTGAACAGTACCTTCCAGACGTCCTTGTGCATCGTGTCGAAGAGCTCTCGCAGCGTCTGGTGCTTGGCCGGGTCGAACTCCCACAAATTGAATGCCCGTCTTTGACACGGGAGGATCCGGCGGAAGAGCATGACTTGGACCACGTTGACGAGCTTGATTTTCTTGCTCATCATGTTTTTGACGCAGGTCTGGAGTCCGGTCAGCTCCACCGAGGAACCCCAGGATAGGTCCTTCGCTTTCCAGGAGGTGAGCCGCGTGGGGATTCCGGATCGAAATTTGGGGGCCGCCACCCAGTTGGTGTCGCGCGGCTCGGTGATGTAGAACCACCCCGATTGCCACCCCTTTATGGTCTCCACATAGGAGCCTTCGAGCCAGGTGACGTTGGGCATTTTTCCCACCATGGCGCCTCCGCACTCCGCTTGCTGGCCGACCACCACCTTCGGCTTAACGTTGAAGGTCTTCAGCCACAGGCTGAAGTGGGGTTTGATGCGGAGGAAGGCCTCGCACACGACGATGAATGCCGAGATATTGAGGATGAAATTGGGGGCCAGATCGTGAAAATCTAGCCCGTAGTAGAACATGAGCCCGCGGACAAACGGGTGGAGAGGAAGTCCCAATCCGCGGACGAAGTGGGTAAGAAAACCACCCTCTCATGGGGTTCTGGAGTAGGGACGATCTGCCCCGCGTCTGGCAACCGGTGTGCGATATCCGCGGCCAGATATCCGGCTCTCCATAGCTTTGTGATGTCCTCCTCCGTAACGGAGGAGACCATCCACTTGCCTCCCGCTCCGGACATGCTCGGAGTAGGTTTGAGGAGAAAATTCAAACTTGGGTGCTGGAGCTCGAGTGCGCAAGAACGGATGAGCAAGAAGCAAGAGGGCGTGGGTGAAAAAGAGGAATCCTTGTCCCTTTATAAGGGCGGAAGAAACTATACGCCTCCCCACTTGCCTGGTAAATTTGCTTATTCCCCAAGCACCGTAATTGATGGCACGGTTGGGTTACCCACACCGGTATTGATGAGAATCCCGTGATAAGGGGACACGATCTCTGCCTCGCCAAGACGTGCCAAGAAAATCGCCTCGCAATATGTGCAGTAGCTGGTTGAGAAAAACGGTTCGAATAATAACCAGGCCGTGGTGTGATGTCACGCTATGAAAAGTTGTCAGCAGATTAGATTTGTGGAAATATTATTCTCTCTACAGTGGTATGTGGAATTTGTTTTGTAGAGCCGGACACTATCCTTGTGTTCAAAATCTTCTACGAAGTATTCGGAGGAGGAACCCTCCTTGCAATGCCGAAGACAATCTGCGCGCCGGACTCATCGTCATTGAAGCCTGGTTCAGGGGCTACTGAGGGAGTCCTGGATTAGGGGGTCCTCGGACAGTCGGACTATATACTTTAGCCGGACTGTTGGACTATGAAGATACAAGATTGAAGACTTTGTCCCGTGCCTGGATAGGACTCTCCTTGGCGTGGAAGGCAAGCTTGGCAATACGGATATGTAGATCTCCTCCCTTGTAACTGACTCTGTGTAACCCTAGCCCCCTCCGGTGTCAATATAAACTGGAGGGTTTAGTCCGTAGGACAACAACAATCATACCATAGGCTAGCTTCTAGGGTTTAGCCTCTACGGTCTCGTGGTAGATCAACTCTTGTAATACTCATATCATCAAGATCAATCAAGCAGGAAGTAGGGTATTACCTCCATCGAGAGGGCCCAAACCTTGGTAAACATCGTGTCCCCCGCCTCCTGTTACCATCCGCCTTAGACGCACAGTTCGGGACCCCCTACCCAAGATCCGCCGGTTTTGACACCGACAATAGTATTGCTTCCCAACCTTTTACCTCAAGGGTAATGTCAACAATAATAGTTCATGCTAACTCACATCCAATTGGATATATATATATATATATATGTCAGGATCTTTCCAACACAGTGTGCTTGCCAAAGGATAAAATGTAAAAAGGAAAGGTGAAGATCACCATGACTCTTTGCATAAGGGTAGAAGATAAAAGTAAAAGATAGGCCCTTCGCAGAGGGAAGCAGAGGTTGTCATGTGCTTTTATGGTTGGATGCACAAAATCTTAATGCGAAAGAAAGTCACTTTATATTGCCACTTGTGATATGGACCTTTATTATGTAGTCCGTCGCTTTTATTTCTTCCACATCACAAGATCGTATAAAGCTTATTTTCTCCACACTAATAAATCATACATATTTAGAGAGATAAATTTTATTGCTTGCAACGATGACAACTTACTGGAAGGATCTTACTCAATCCATAGGTAGATATGTTGGACTCTCATGGTAAAACTGGGTTTAAGGATATTTGGAAGCACAAGTAGTATCTATACTTGGTACAAAGAATTTGGCTAGCATGAGAGGGAAAGGCAAGCTCAACATGTTGGATGATCCATGACAATATACTTTATTTCGGATCTAAGAAAACATAACCCATTACGTTGTCTTCCTTGTCCAACATCAACTCTTTAGCATGTCATATTTTAATGAGTGCTCACAATCATAAAAGATGTCCAAGATAGTATATTTATATGTGAAAACCTCTCTTTCCTTATTACTTCCTATTAATTGCAACGATGACCAAAACTATGTTTGTCAACTCTCAACAACTTTTATTCATCATACTCTTTATATGTGAAGTCATTACTCTCCATAAGATCAATATGATCTCTTTATTTCTTTTTGTTCTTTCTCTTTCTTTTATTCCCTCACAATCATAACAAGATAATCAAGCCCTTGACTCAACACTAATATTTATTATATATAACACTTCCAATTAGAGATCATAAAGCAAAACTCAAAACTAAATCATACCAAAACTTTATTCTACTAGATCAAGATATTACCAAAAGGATCAAACTAAGAAAAACGGTAAAGATAAGAGTGTGATGGTGATATGATATCGGGGCACCTCCCCAAGCTTGGCAGTTGCCAAGGGGAGTGCCCATACCATGTGATTATATCTCTTTCCTCGGGGGTGGTGTTGACGGAGTTGTTGATGATGTAGGCTTGTCGTCCCTCTTCCAAGGCATAGGCTCGCCATCATAGAAGGATGATCGAGTCTCCAGGATCCTTAAATCTGCAGCCAAACTCATCCTCTTGAATCTATATTCATACTCACAGTTTTGGTTTTGCATGTCATAGATCTGGGCTTGGAGGTGCTCGATTTTCTCATGAAGCTTGAAGATGGCCTCCCCAATGTCCTTGACGTCCAGCTTGTGGTTGTTGGTGAACTCCGTGATCATTATGTGATTGGAGTCAAGTCCACGTTCCACCATCTCCTGACACTTGAAAACTTGTTGCTCCATGAAACTTGTTGCAGCACTTCTACGAGGTAGGGGTTGATGACCTTCTCGAAGTACTTGTCCTTGGGGCACTTGGAGACGTCATGGTGATCTAGATCTGTCAGAAAAATAGCTAGAAACAAGAACAGAGGATATTTGCATGGTACGGTGGTAAAAACCTTCGAGATATTATATAATGAATTTTTACCGACCAAAATAAGTATCGTGCAAGAAAACGGAGTCCGGAGAGCACACGGGGTGCCCACGAGGCAGGGGGGCACGCCCAGGGAGTAGGGTGTGCCATCCACCCTTGTGGAAGCCTCGTGTCCTTCCCGGACTACTTCTTATTTTCCTATTTTCGTAAATATTCCAAAACGGAAAAAATTTGCCATTAGAACTGTTTTGGAGTCGGTTTACTTACCGTACCACGTACCTATTCCTTTTCGGAGTCTGAAACGTTCTGGAAAGTGTCCCTTATATATTCCTCCGGGGTTACGATTTCAATAACATTAGTTTCAACATTTATAGGATTACCTGAGATATAATGTTTGATTCTTTGACCGTTCACCACCTTCAGATTTGTGCCTTCGAAGTTGTTGATTTTTATGGCACCGGAACGATAGACCTCCTTGATAACGTAAGGACCTTCCCATTTAGAGAGGAGTTTTCCTGCAAAAAATCTGAAGCGAGAGTTGTATAGCAAAACATAATCACCTACATTAAACTCACGCTTTTGTATCCTTTTGTCATGCCATCTTTTAACTTTTTATTTAAACAGCTTGGCATTCTCATAGGCTTGGGTTCTCCATTCATCAAGTGAGCTAATGTCAAAAAGCCTCTTCTCACCGGCAAGTTTGAAATCATAATTGAGCTCTTTAATAGCCCAATATGCCTTATGTTCTAGTTCGAGAGGGAAGTGACATGCTTTTCCATAAACCATTCTATACGGTGACATACCCATAGGATTTTTATATGCAGTTCTATAGGCCCATAATGCATCATCAAGTTTCTTGGACCAATTCTTTCTAGATCTATTAATGCCTTTTGCAAAATCAATTTGAGCTCTCTGTTACTCAATTCTACTTGACCACTAGACTGCGGGTGATACGGAGATGCAATTCTATGATTAACATTATACTTAGCAAGCATTTTACGAAAGGCACCATGAATAAAATGTGAACCACCATCAGTCATTAAATATCTAGGGACTCCAAACCTCGGAAAAATAACTTCTTTAAGCATCTTAATAGAGGTGTTATGATCAACACTACTAATTGGAATAGCTTATACCCACTTAGTAACGTAAACAATAGCAACCAAAATAAGTGTATACCCGTTAGAGGAAGGAAACGGTCCCATATAATCAAAGCCCCAAACATCAAATGGTTCAATAACAAGTGAATAAATCATAGGCATTTCTTGACTTCTACTAATGTTACCAATTCTTTGACATTCATCATAAGACAAGACAAACTTACAGGCATCTTTGAAGAGAGTAGGCCAATAAAAACCAGATTGCAATACCTTATGTGCAGTTCTATCTCCAGCGTGGTGTCCTCCATAAGCTTCGGAGTGACACTTGCGTAGGACATGTTCCTGTTCAAGCTCAGGTACACAACGTCTAATAAAACCATCTACTCCTTCTTTATAAAGGTGTGGGTCATCCCAGAAGTAATGTCTTAAATCATAGAAAACATTTTTCTTTTGCTGGTATGTGAAACTAGGTGGTATAAATTTAGCAACAATGTAATTAGCGTAATCAGCATACCATGAAGCAGTATGAGATGCATTTATGACAGCTAATTGTTCATCATGAAAGCTATCATCAATAGGTAGTGGGTCATCAAGAACATTCTCTAACCTAGACAAGTTGTCTGCAACGGGGTTCTCAGCTCCCTTTCTATCAATAATATGCAAATCAAATTCTTGTAGTAAGAGAACCCATCTAATAAGTCTAGGTTTAGCATCTTTCTTTTCCATAAGGTATCTAATATCAGCATGATCAGTGTGAACAGTTACTTTAGAACCAACAATATAAGGCCTGAACTTATCACAAGCAAATACAACTGCTAAAAATTCCTTTTCAGTGGTAGCATAATTTCTCTGGGCATTGTCTAGAGTTTTACTAGCGTATTGGATAACATTTAATTTCTTATCAACTCTTTGTCCTAGAACAGAACCTACCGCATAATCACTAGCATCACACATAATTTCAAAGGGTAAATTCCAATCAGGTGGCTGAACAATAGGTGCAGAAATCAAAGCTTTCTTAAGTATTTCAAATGCTTCTACACAATCATCATCAAAGACAAAAGGAATATCTTTTTGTAAGAGATTAGTCAGAGGCCTGGAAATTTTTGAGAAGTCCTTAATGAACCTCCTATAAAAACCGGCATGACCAAGGAAACTTCTTATACCTTTAATGTCCTTGGGACACGGCATCTTTTCAATAGCATCAACTTTAGCTTTATCAACTTCAATACCTCTTTCAGAAATTTTATGCCCCAAGACAATACCTTCATTAACCATAAAGTGGCACTTCTCCCAATTCAAGACAAGGTTAGTTTCTTCACATCTTTGCAAAACTCGATCAAGGTTGCTCAAGCAATTATCAAAAGAAGTTCCATAAACGGAGAAATCATCCATGAAAACCTCAACAATCTTTTCACAAAAATCAGAGAATATAGCCATCATGCATCTTTGAAAGGTAGCAGGTGCATTACATAAACCGAAAGGCATACGTCTATAAGCAAAGGTACCGAAAGGGCAAGTAAAAGTGGTCTTTTCTTGATCCTCTTTTGACACAGGTATTTGAGCAAAACCAGAATAACCATCTAGAAAGCAAAAATGTGTATGTTTGGATAATATTTCTAGCATTTGATCAATAAAAGGTAGAGGGTAATGATCCTTTTTAGTAGCTTTATTTAATTTGCGGAAATCAATTACCATCCTATAACCTGTAACAATTCTTTGTGGTGTCAATTCATCTTTATCATTAGGAACAACAGTGATACCCCCCTTCTTAGGGACACAATGGACATGACTTACCCACTGACTATCAGCAACGGGATAAATTATACCTGCCTCCATAAGCTTTAGTATTTCTTTTCTTACCACTTCTTTCATCTTAGGATTTAACCGTCGTTGGTTATCAACAACTAGTTTAGCGTCTTTCTCCAATTTTATTTTGTGCTGGCATAAAGTGGGACTAATGCCCTTAAGATCATCAAGAGTATATCCAATAGCAGCACGGTGCTTCTTTAGAGTTTTCAATAATTTTTAATCTTCTTTCTCTGAAAGATTAGCACTAATAATAACAGGACATATCTTCTTTTCATCAAGAAATGCATATTTAAGAGTATCAGGTAATGGTTTAAGCTCAAACACGGGATCACCCTTGGGTGGTGGAGGATCCCCTAGAATTTCAACAGGCAAGTTGTGTTTCAAAATAGGTCCCTGTTTAAAGAATACTTCATCTATTTCCCTTCTTTCATTCATAAACATATCATTTTGACGGTCGAGCAAATATTGTTCTAACGGATCATTAGGAGGCATGGCAATAGAAGCAAGACCAATAATTTCATCTTTACTAGGCAATTCATCATCACGGGACTGTCTACGGAATTTAGCAAAATTAAACTCATGAGACATATCACCCAAACCAATAGTAAAAACATCCTTTTCGCAGTCTATCCTAGCATTAACAGTATTCAAGAAGGGTCTACCAAATATAATGGGACAAAAGTCATCTTGTGGGGAACCAAGAACAAGAAAATCAGCAGGATATTTAACTTTCCCACACAAGACTTCAACATCTCTAACAATCCCGACTGGTGAAATAGTATCTCTATTGGCAAGCTTAATCGTAACATCAATTTCTTCTATCTCAGCAGGTGCAATATCATGCATAATTTCTTTGTATAAGGAATGAGGTATTGCATTTGCACTGGCACCCATATCACATAAGCCATGATAACAATGATCTCCTATTTTAACAGAAATAATAGGCATGCCTACAACAGGTCTATGTTTATTTTTAGTATCAGGTCTAGCAATTCTAGCAGTTTCCTCACAGAAGTAAATAACATGTTGTTGTAGGGTGGAACCCTAGATGGAGATCTTTCACTAATTGGAGGGGAAATCCCCAAGAACACGAAGAACACGAAGAACACAATAGAGGGAAAACACTCAAATTGACTAGATCCAAGAACACACAAGAGGTCACAATGATCCAAGAACAACAAAGGAAAGATACAAGGTACTAGTTCATCCCAATCCTATCAGGAATGAGGTCTTGAAGGGGGCCACCCATGAGCGGGTCTTGAGGTTGGTCACTCCAAGAGGAGGTCTTGATCTCCTAGTGGAGTGGATCCATGGAGCAAAGCTCACATATGTCTATCATATACTTTGCTATCCTCTAAATGAGCTAGGGAAGGGGTATATATAGTCTAGGGACCCAATAAGAGGAGGAGGGGGGATACATGGGTAAAAACCCAAAGAGGCACGCAGGCCCTCGGAGTGGACCGGGCACCCGGGGTGGTCAGGGGCACGCCAGGCTACGACTGTAGGTGGGCCGTGCACCCGGGGTTGGTGGCCTGGGCACCCGGGCGGGCTGGGCCGGGCACCCGGGGTGTGGCGGCCCGGGCACCCGGTGGGGCATTTCCAGCACCAGGTGGGGAGGCCGGGCACCCGGGGTGTGGCGGCCGGGCACGGTGTGGGCATGGGCATTTCCAGCACCAGGTGGGGAGGCCGGGCACCCGCGGGTAGTGGCCCGGGCACCCGGTGGAGCGGTGCAGCCCCCAGGTCGGGAGGCTGGCCACCCGGGGTGCTACCCAGGCCGCAGCTGGGCGTTTGGCCGCGCACCCGGTGCTTGGCGGCCGGGCACCCGGGGTCGAGGCGGCTGGGCACCCAGGTGGTCCAGGGGCTTGGCCCATTCCTCATCTTCGCTCTTCTTGTCCTCCTCTTCTCGTCTGTAGGTGCTCGGGTCTTCGTGCTAGCCTCTCCATGATAAACACCTTGATACCTAATCATGCGTAACATCTCCGCTTGAGGTAGGATTCAACTCACATGTGAATCCGAATGAACTCGAAGAGGAAAGAGTTAACCTCAGTTTTAATGGCGCGTGCGTGAGCTCTCGTCATATGTCCTCTCCGTGTTTGCGGTGGTGGTGTGACGTCCATGGTGATGGTCGAGGGATGCTCCGCATCATCTCCCCCCCTTGGGAGAGGTCCGTCCACGGATCATGATCGTCATCACCATGGGAAAGAGAGGGCATCGCCATGTAGAAGTGGACTACCACCAAGCACTCATCATCGTCAAGCTTGAAATGGGCACTCTCCAATGTCGCACCGTCTAGTGATGTTTCCTTCAAAAGGAACAAGTAGAGCAAACACTTGGAAAAACAAATGCGGTTAGCGTTAGAGCATTCAAGTGGTGATTCACCAAACAAGTGTCGTCATCAAGCATAGCATATGGTGTGACAAGGGAGTGTGGCATGGCATGTAAGCACATAAATTGAGCACATGGAAAAGCATCATGGAAACAAGCATGCATAGGTGAGGTAAAGGTGCTAATATGTTGGACAAGTAAACAAGCATGTACCTCAATGTCATAGCAAGCATGCATAAGAATCTCAATGAACGGTCTATGGTAGGCATAAGAGTCATTCACAACACCACAGAAGATGATATGTCTAAACACATGCAAGTGCAAGACAATCCAAGCATAATGTGCATAGGGTGTAGTGAAAATCGAGTGGCACTCAACACAATGGAAAGAGCAATTGTTCGTCATGTGTGAGGCAAACAAGTCAAGCAAGTGACAAGCAATGGGACATGGCATATGTGAAGTAATGACATTGTTGCAACCAAACATATGATAGGATCAAGTAATCCAAGAATTGGATGCAACATGAGCAAGCATAGAAATCAAGTCATGCAAACTAGTGGAGCGAAGATGCCACACACTAGAGGAAATCATGGTAAGCATGTTATGTGAGCAAATAATAGATATAGGAAATGCACATGACATATCACGAGCACGAGCACAATGCAAGATTGTAGTATCATCATAGGAATGGATCACAAAGGAAACATGGCAAGAACAAGCAATATCTCCACCAAGCTTGCAAATACACATACAAGTAGTAGAATCAATCATCATGTGTAATGCAAAGCATGGGTCACAAATACATTGCAAAGGCATAGGAATGAGCATATCATGCAAAGTGAACATGGCAATATGGGCATATAATATGTAATGGACAATAATCCATAGCCAAGTGAGTTCCAAGTAGAACAAATGCGCGAAGTCTTTGCGCGAAGAGAGCGGTGGGAAAGACAATCCATGGGATCCCAAGTCATCATTGCTCTCTAGAGCTCGTTTTGTCAACTCATGGGGTTATGAGGTTGACAAATATTCATGGGTACCTACACAAAGGAGACACAGACCAAAGAAAGTGTGTGCGTGGTAAATATACACATCATCCATCATGATGTGTATGTGCATATGTGAGTTAGCACAAGATAAGCATCGCTCAAAGAAATTTGATGCATGGTATAAGAACATGTCATCCATCATGAAAGAATAGTTATTGTGTATGACACGATGAGGACACAAATTGAGAATGCAAGTATATGACACATCAATATCATTTTCATTCATGGGGAGCATATGGTGCATACAAGTAGTGGGATCATGCAATGGATAGGATGAATCAAAATCTCCTAACATGTATGAGGAAACTATGGGGGTATCCTCATGAGCAATAGTGGAAACATCACATGGAGAATATTGACAACATCCAAAACAATGCATATTTGGAACAATGTGATCATGGCATGGCATAGTAGATGAATTGCGCAAATCATGTAAAGGAAGCATGGCAATATCATCGCAAGAAAAACAAATGCCAATAACCAAGGGCTTGTCATCTATGCCATATGTGCAAATTGGGTTTATGTTCATGGCATATGCATAGTCACTACGATGAGATTGAAAATATGACATATTGTTGATCTCATGCATAGCATATGACAAGTCAAGTGGATTGTCAAACATGATGTGACCAAGAGAATTATCAGAAGAAATCCTATGCAACATAGCATCACAACTAATAGACTCCACATGTCAATCATCAAACTCATCATAAATGGGTAAATCATTGCATGGGGAAATCACACTAGCATGAAGCATGATAATAGGTGGATCAACATCATGCAAGCAATCAATGTCAAGAATGTCCACTAGTGGGACTAGAGAAGCACCATCACCTATGTTACCTTTGGAGCATCGCTCATGTGTTGTAGGTGAGGTGTCGAAGACCAAGTCGTGGTCATCTTCATCTTGATGGAACCATGTCGGGGGTGCATCATATTCCACCATGGCCATCGTCTTGTCCATAGGAAGGACGAAGTCGTCGCGAATTGGCGCGTCATCATATATGGGGCCTAACACCAAATGAGAAGACACAACAGAGGTAGAGGTCAAGTTGTTAGAAATGCAAATGGCCTCACGTGCCCTATCAACTTCCTCACTCTCTATGTGGTGGTGGCTCACTCACTCCCTCAAGGTAGGTGCACTCAATGTCACATATGGTGGAGTCACTCATCTCACTCAAGTGGTGGGGGTTGTCGATCTCCTCACATGGGAATTGTGGCAACTCATCATATATGGGGCTCGTGGTGAAGTCACTCTCACTCTCAATATGGTGGCACAAGTCACTCAACTCATCATACGTCGCTGTGGTCGAAGGGAAAATCACATGCTCAACCATCTCATAGTCGTCGTCGTGGATGAAGGCCGAAGATGGCACATCATCACTCCCGTGGTGGATGAAGGCCGAAGATGGCACATCATCTCTCCCGTCGTGGATGAAGGCGGAAGATGGCACATCATCACTCTCCTCCATGACCGAAGGGAAAATCCCATGCTCGATCATCTTGTCACCGTCGTCGTGGATGAAGGCCGATGTAGGCGTACTCATTGGAGGTAGGCGAATATGTCGTACGTCCAAAGGCAAAGATGCCTTGATAACACTTGGCGAAGATGCCGAAGTGGTGGTAGTAGTCGTAGCTCTGTCTTGTTGGTGCTTGTATCGCGGTCTTCTCTTGTGCTCATGAAGTTTGGCCGTAGCTTGATGTAGAGCTTTTTGGGACTTGTAAGTGTACGCATCGCAAGCATCGTCATCTTGATGGTGTTGTAGTGCTTGATCTATATGATGGTCCGAAGATTGGCCACTTGAGCGTCGCCGCCTTGAAGATGACGAAGGGGAAGAAGACTTGTAGTTGGCCACCATGTCTCGTACTTGATCCCTTTGTTCGGCCAACTTGG
Source organism: Aegilops bicornis (assembly GCA_021605145.1). Lineage (NCBI taxonomy): Eukaryota > Viridiplantae > Streptophyta > Magnoliopsida > Poales > Poaceae > Aegilops > Aegilops bicornis. Next base: position 246,399,594 of record CM038674.1, read on the forward strand.
TGTCGAGGTAGTCCCTTATTCTTGCTTCGTTTTAGCGAATGTCGATGGCGAGTTGTTCAATGCCTCGCATTGCTTGTTGTAGTCCGAAGATGGACGTTTTGGTGATGTAGTTGTTCGCGTTGTCGTTGTCGTGGAAGACCGGAGATGAAATGCCTTGCCTATCCATCACAAGACTCGAGCAAATGTAAGTGGAAGAAAGGAAAGAACTAGACCAATGTACCTTATCCAATATTGAAGATGGATCAATGATCACTCAATAATGTAACAAGGAAATAGCACAATTGGTACCGGATCTTGTCAATTCTCACACCTACACACGTAAGGCTTATGGTGGAGCTCGGTGAGGATAGTGGCACAAAAATTTGATGCAAAAAGTTAGCAAGAGTCAATAATTTTGGAAAAGATTCACAAATTCGCAAGAGAAACAAGTAGACCAATAGCAATATGTGGCACACGGAAACACACACACGGATAGGTCTCTAATATTTGATCCTTTTCCAGCCCAGAATTCCGGCTGCCGGCATTCTCCCTCTTCATGTAAACCTTGTAAAATATGAGAGAATAGGCATAAGTATTGTGACATAATGTGTAATAACAGCCCATAATGCAATAAATATCGATATAAAAGCATGATGCCAAATGGACGTATCACATGGTTTAGTGGAGTTCTTAAGTAATATGATTAATTGAACTTAAATTTATCATGAACTAAGTCCAGATTGTTTTTGCATATCTATGTTGTAGATCAATGGCCCGTGCTACCGTTTCTATGAAATTTAATGCGTTCCTAGAGAAAGCTAAATTGAAAGATGATGGTAGATACTACACGGACTGGGTCCGTAACTTGAGGATTATCCTCATTGCTGCACATAAGAATTACGTCCTTGATGCACCGCTAGGTGCAAGGCCAGCTGCAGGAGCAACTGCTTATGTTATGAACATTTGGCAGAGCAAAGCCGATGACTACTCGATAGTTCAGTGTGCCATGCTTTACGGCTTAGAATCGGGACTTCAAAGACGTTTTGAACGTCATGGAGCATATGAGATGTTCCAGGAGTTGAAGTTAATATTTCAAGCAAATGCTCGAGTTGAGAGATATGAAGTCTCCAACAAGTTCTATAGCTGCAAGATGGAGGAGAACAGTTCTGTTAGTGAACACATACTCAGAATGTCTGGGTACCATAACCACTTGACTCAGCTGGGAGTTAATCTTCGGGATGATAGTGTCATTGACAGAGTTCTTCAATCACTGCCACCAAACTATAAAGGCTTCGTGATGAACTATAATATGCAAGGGATGAACAAGACGATTCCCGAGCTCTTCGCAATGCTCAAGGCTGCGGAGGTAGAAATCAAGAAGGAGCATCAAGTGTTGATGGTTAGCAAGACCACTAGTTTCAATAAAAAGGGCAAAGGGAAGAAGGGGAACTTCAAGAAGAATAGCAAGCAAGTTGCTGCTCCTGGGAAGAAGCCCAAGTCTGGACCTAAGCCTGAAACTGAGTGCTTCTACTGCAAAGGGACTGGTCACTGGTGAAGGAAATATGCCCTAGAGGCAACAATAAAGTTGTTATTTATATTTCCTTATATCATGATAAATGTTTATTATTCATGCTAGAATTATATTAACCGGAAACTTAGTACATGTGTGAATACATAGACAAACAGAGTGTCCCTAGTATACCTCTACTTGACTAGCTCATTAACCAAAGATGGTTAAGTTTTCTGACCGTAGACATGTGTTGTCATTTGATGAACGCGATCACATCATTAGAGAATGATGCAATGGACAAGACCCGTCCGTTAGCTTAGCATTATGATCGAGTTTTATTGCTATTGCTCTCTTCATGACTTATACATATTCCTCTAACTATGAGATTATGCAACTCCTGAATACCGAAGGAACACCTTGTGTGCTATCAAATGTCACAACATAACTGGGTGATTATAAAGATGCTCTACAGGTGTCTCCGATGGTGTTTGTTGAGTTGGCATAGATCGAGATTAGGATTTCTCACTCCGAGTATCGAAGAGGTATCTCTGGGCCCTCTCAGTAATGCACATCACTATAAGCCTTGCAAGCAATGTGACTAATGAGTTAGTTACGGGATGATGCATTACGGAACGAGTAAAGAGACTTGTCGGTAATGAGATTGAACTAGGTACGATGATACCAACGATCGAATCTCGGGCAAGTAACATACCGATGACAAAGGGAATGGCGTATGTTGTTATGCAGTTTGACCGATAAAGATCTTCGTAGAATATGTAGGAGCCAATTTGAGCATCCAGGTTCCGCTGTTGGTTATTGATCGGAGATGTGTCTCGGTCATGTCTACATAGTTCTTGAACCCGTAGGGTCCACATGCTTAATGTTCGATGACGATTTGTATTATGAGTTATGTGTTTTGGTGACCGAAGTTTGTTCGGAGTCCCGGATGAGATCAAGGACATGACGAGGAGTCTCAAAATGGTCGAGAGGTAAAGATTGATATATTGGAAGAAGGTATTCGGACACCGGAAAGATTTCGGGACGTTTCACATATTTATCGGGGAACCGAGGGGTTACCGGAACCCCCCCGGGGAAGTTATGGGCCTTAATGGGCCATAAGGGAGTAGGAGAGGGCAGCCCGCAGGGTGGCGCCCCCCACCCAAGGGAGTCTGAATTGGACTAGGGGGAGGGGGCGCAGCCCCCTCTTTCCTCTCCCTCTCCCTCTCCTTCACTCTTTCCCCCTCTTGGAATAGGAAAGGGAGTCCAACTAGGATTGGGAATCCTAGTTGGGCTCCCCCTTGGTGCGCCCCCTCATGGCCGTCGGCCTCCTCCCTCTCCTCCTTTATATACGGGGGCAGGGGGCACCCCAAAGGCACAACATTTGTTTCTTAGCCGTGTGCGGTGGCCCCCTCCACAGTTTACCACCTCGGTCATATTGTCGTAGTGCTTAGGCGAAGCCCTGCGTGGATCACATCATCAACACCGTCACCATGCCGTCGTGCTAACAAAACTCTCCCTCGACCCTCTACTGGATCAAGAGCTCGAGGGACGTCATCGTGCTGAACACAGAGGTGTCGTACGTTCGGTACTTGGATCGGTTGGATCGTGATGACGTTCGACTACATCAACCGCGTTAACATAACGCTTCTGCTTTCAGTCTAGAAGGGTACGTGGACACACTATCCCGTCTTGTTGCTATGCTTCTCCAAGATAGATCTTGCGTGATTGTAGGAATTTTTTTTAATTACTACATTCCCCAACAGTGGCATCCGAGCAAGGTCTATGCGTAGATGATATGCACGAGTAGAACACAAAGAGTTGTGGGAGATAATAATCGTACTGCTTACCACCAACGTGTTACTTTGATTCGGCGGTATTGTTGGATGAAGCGGCCCGGACCGAAATTACATGACCGCGTTCATGAGACTGGTCCTACTAACGTGCTTCGCACACAGGTGGCTAGCGGGTGTCTGTTTCTCCAACTTTAGTTGAATCGAGTTTGACTACGGCCAGTCCTTGTTGAAGGTTAAAACAACAAACTTGACGAAAAATCATTGTGGTCTTGATGCGTAGGTAAGAACGATTCTTGCTAGAAGCCCGTAGCAGCCACGTAAAACTTGCAACAACAAAGTAGAGGACGTCTAACTTGTTTTTGCAGGGCATGTTGTGATGTGATATGGCCAAGACGTGATGAGATATAAATTGTTGTATGAGATGACCATGTTTTGTAGAAGTTATCGGCAACTGGCAGGAGCCTTATGGTTGTCTCTTTATTGTATGAAATGCAATCGCCATGTAATTGCTTTACTTTATCACTAAGCGGTAGCGATAGTCATGGTAGCAACAGTTGGCGAGACGAGAACGACGCTACGATGGATATCAAGGTGTCAAGCCAGTGACGATGGAGATCATGAAGGTGCTTTGGAGATGGAGATCAAAGGCACAAGATGATGATGCCCATATCATGTCACATATTTTGATTGCATGTGATGTTTATCCTTTATGCATCTTATTTTTCTTAGTATGGCGGTAGCATTATAAGATGATCCCTCACTAAATTTCAAGGTACAAGTGTTCTCCCTGAGTATGCACCGTTGCTACAATTCGTCGTGCCGAGACACCACATGATGATCGGGTGTGATAAGCTCTATGTTCACATACAACGGGTGCAAGCCAGTTTTGCACATGCAGAATTCTCGGGTTAAACTTGATGAGCCTAGCATATGCAGATATGGCTTCGAAACGCTGAGACCGAAAGGTCGAACGTGAATCATATAGTAGATATGATCAACATAGTTGAAGGAAATATGCCCTAGAGGCAATAATAAAGTTATTATTTATTTCCTTATTTCATGATAAATGTTTATTATTCATGCTAGAATTGTATTAACCGGAAACTTAGTACATGTGTGAATACATATACAAACAGAGTGTCACTAGTATGCCTCTACTTGACTAGCTCGTTAATTAAAGATGGTTATATTTCCTAACCATAGACATGAGTTGTCATTTGATTAACGGGATCACATCATTAGGAGAATGATGTGATTGACTTGACCCATTCTGTTAGCTTAGCACTTGATCGTTTAGTATGTTGCTATTGCTTTCTTCATGACTTATACATGTTCCAATGACTATGAGATTATGCAACTCCCGCTTACCAGAGGAACACATTGTGTGCTACCAAACGTCACAACGTAAATGGGTGATTATAAAGGTGCTCTACAGGTGTCTCCGAAGGTACTTGCTGAGTTGGTGTATATCGAGATTAGGATTTATCACTCCGATTGTCGGAGAGGTATCTCTGGGCCCACTCGGTAATACACATCACTATAAGCCTTGCAAGCATTGTAACTAATGAGTTAGTTGTAGGATGATGTATTATGGAACGAGTAAAGAGACTTGTCGGTAACAAGATTAAACTAGGTATTGAGATACTGACGATCAAATCTCGGGCAAGTAAACATACCGATGACAAAGGGAACAACGTATGTTGTTATGCGGTTTGACCGATAAAGATCTTCGTAGAATATGTAGGAGCCAATATGAGCATCCAGGTTCGCTATTGGTTATTGACCGGAGACGTGTCTCAGTCATGTCTACATAGTTCTCGAACCCGTAGGGTCCGCACGCTTAAAGTTCGGTGACGATCGGTATTATGAGTTTATGTGATTTGATGTGCCGAAGGTAGTTCGGAGTCCCGGATGAGATCGGGGACATGACGAGGAGTCTCTAAATGGTCGATACATAAAGATTGATATATTGGATGACTATATTCGGACATCGGAAAGGTTCCGAGTGATTCGGGTATTTTTCGGAGTACCGGGGAGTTACGGGAATACGGGGAAGAAGTATTGGGCCTTAATGGGCCTTAGTGGGAAGGAGAGGCAGCAGCCAGGAGGTGGCGCGCGCCCCTCCCAAGCCCAGTCCGAATTGGATAAGGGGTATGGGGCGCGGCCCCCCTTCTCCTAGTTGGACTAGGAAAGGAGGAAACCAACTCCTACTAGGAGTAGGAATCCTACTCCCTTGTCGCGCCCCTCCTAGGGCCGGCCTCCTCCTCCCTTGCTCCTTTATATACGGGGGCAGGGGCACCCCAAGACACAGAAGTTGATCTGTTGATCTCTCCCAGCCGTGTGCGGTGCCCCCCTCCACCATATTCCACCTCGGTCATATCATAGCGGTGCTTAGGCGAAGCCCTGCATTGGTAGCAACATCATCACCGTCGTCATGCCGTCATGCTGACGGAACTCTCCCGTGAAGCTCTGCTGGATCGGAGTTCGCGGGACGTCATCGAGCTGAACGTGTGCTAAACGCGGAGGTGTCGTACGTTCGGTACTTGGATCAGTCGGATCATGAAGACGTACGAATACATCAACCGCGTTGTGCTAACGCGTCCGCTTTCGTTCTACGAGGATACGTGAACACACTCTCCCCTCTCGTTGCTATGCATCACCATGATCCTGCGTGTGCGTAGGAAATTTTTCTAAAATTACTACGTTCCCCAACAGTGGCATCCGAGCCAGGTTTTATGCGTAGATGTTATATGCACGAGTAGAACACAAGTGAGTTGTGGGCGATACAAGTCATACTGCTTACCAGCATGTCACACTTTGGTTCAGCGGTATTGTTGGATGAAGCAGCCCGGACCGACATTACGCCAGACGCTTACGCCGAGACTGGTTTTACCGCCGTGCTTTGCACACAGGTGACTAGCGGGTGTCAGTTTCTCCAACTTTAGTTGAACCGAGTGTGGCTATGCCCGGTCCTTGAGAAGGTTAAAACATCACTAACTTGATGAACTATCGTTGTGGTTTTGATGCGTAGGTAAGAACGGTTCTTGCTCAGCCCGTAGCAGCCACGTAAAACTTGCAACAACAAAGTAGAGGACGTCTAACTTGTTTTTGCAGGGCATGTTGTGATGTGATATGGTCAATACATGATGCTATATTTTATTGGATGAGATGATCATGTTTTATAACTAAGTTATCGGCAACTGGCAGGAGCCATATGGTTGTCGCTTTATTGTATGCAATGCAATCGCCCTGTAATTGCTTTACTTTATCACTACGCGGTAGCGATAGTCGTAGAAGCAATAGTTGGCGAGACGACAACAATGCTACGATGGAGATCAAGGTATCGTGTCGGTGATGATGGTGATCATGATGGTGCTTCGGAGATGGAGATCACAAGCATAAGATGATGATGGCCATATCATATCACTTATATTGATTGCATGTGATGTTTATCTTTTATGCATCTTATTTTGCTTAGATCGACGGTAGCATTATAAGATGATCTCTCACTAAGTTTCAAGGTATAAGTGTTCTCCCTGAGTATGCACCGCTATGAAAGTTCTTCGTCTTTGAGACACCACGTGATGATCGGGTGTGATAAGCTCTACGTTCAAATACGACGGGTGCAAGACAGTTTTGCACACGCGGAATACTCAGGTTAAACTTGACAAGCCTAGCATATGCAGATATGGCCTCGGAACACTGAAGACTGAAAGGTTGAGCGTGAATCATATAGTAGATACGATGAACATAGTGATGTTCACCATTGAAAACTACTCCATCTCACGTGATGATTGGACATGGTTTAGTTGATATGGATCACGTGATCACTTAGATGATTAGAGGGATGTCTATCTAAGTGGGAGTTCTTAAGTAATATAATTAATTGAACTTTAATTTATCATGAACTTAGTCCTAATAGTATTTTGCAAATAATGTTGTAGATCAATAGCTCGCGTTGTTGCTTCCCTGTGTTTTATATGTGTTCCTAGAGAAAACTAAGTTGAAAGATGATGGTAGCAATTACACGGACTGGGTCCGTAACTTGAGGTTTATCCTCATTGCTGCACAGAATAATTATGTCCTAGATGCACCGCTAGGTGACAGACCAATTGCAGGAGCAGATGCAGACGTTATGAATGTTTGGCTAGCTCAATATGATGACTACTTGATAGTTTAGTGCACCATGCTTAACGGCTTAGAATCGAGACTTCAAAGACGTTTTGAATGTCATGGACCATATGAGATGTCCCAGGAGTTGAAGTTAATATTTCAAGAAAATACCCGAGTTGAGAGATATGAAATCTTCAACAAGTTCTATAGCTAAAAGATGGAGGAGAATAGCTCAAGCAGTGAGCATGTGCTCAGATTGTCTAGGTACTACAATCGCTTGAATCAAGTGGGAGCTAATCTTCCAGATAAGATAGTGATTGACAGAATTCTCTAGTCACCATCACCAAGTTAGTAGAACTTCGTGATGAACTATAGTAGGCAAGGGATGACGAAAACAATTCCCGAACTTTTCATGATGATGAAATCGATGAAGGTAGAAATCAAGAAAGAGCATAAAGTGTTGATGATTAACAAGACCACAAGTTTCAAGAAAAGGGCAAAGGGAAAGAAAGGGAACTTCATGTAGAATGGCAAGCAAGTTGTCACTTCCGTGAAGAAACCCAAAGCCCGTGAAGAAACCCAAAGCTAGACTAAAGCCTGAAACTGAGTGCTTCTACTGCAAAGGAAATGGTCACTGGAAGCGGAAATGCCCTGAATATTTGTGGATAAGAAGGATGGCAAAGTGAACAAGGGTATATTTGATATATAGGTTATTGATGTGTACCTTACTAGTGTTTATAGTAGCCCCTGGGTATTTGATACTTGTTCGGTTCCTAAAAATTAGTAACTCGAAACAGGAGTTACAGAATAAATAGAGACTAGTTGAGGGTGAAGTGACGATGTGTGTTGGAAGTGGTTCCAAGATTGATATGATCATCATCGCACACTCTCTATATTTTCGGGATTAGTGTTAAACCTAAATAAATGTTATTTGGCGTTTGCGTTGAGCATGAATATGATTTGATCATGTTTATTGCAATACGGTTATTCATTTAAAGTCAAAGAATAATTGTTGTTCTGTTTACATGAATAAAATCTTCGATGGTCATACACCCAATGAAAATAGTTTGTTGGATCTCGATCCTAGTGATACACATATTCATAATATTGATGCCAAAAGATGCAAAGTTGATAATGATAGTGCAACTTATTTGTGGCACTGTCGTTTGGGTCATATTGGTGTAAAGCGCATGAAGAAACTCCATAAAGATGGACTTTTGGAATCACTTGGTTATGAATCATTTGATGCTTGCGAACCGTGCCTTTTGGGCAAAATGACTAAAACTCCGTTCTCCGGAACTATGGAACGAGCTACTGACTTGTTGGAAATAATACATACCGATGTATGCAGTCCAATGAGTGTTAATGCTCGTGGTGGGTATTGTTATTTTATGACCTTCACAGATGATTTGAGTAGATATGAGTATATCTACTTAATGAAGCACAAGTCTAAAACATTTGAAAAGTTCAAAAAATTTCAGAGTGAAGTGGAAAATCATCGTAACAAGAAAATAAAGTTTCTATGATCTGATCGTGGAGGTGAATATTTGAGTTACAAGTTTGGTCTTCATTTGAAACAACGCGGAATAGTTTCACAACTCACGCCACCCGGAACACCACAGCGTAATGGTGTGTCCGAACATCGTAACCGCACTTTATTAGATATGGTGCGATCTATGATGTCTCTTACCGATCTACCACTATCGTTTTGGGGTTATGCATTAGAGACAGCTGCATTCACGTTAAAAAGGGCACCATCTAAGTCCGTTGAGACGACACAATATGAACTGTGGTTTGGCAAGAAACAAAGTTGCCGTTTCTTAAAGTTTGGGGTTGTGATGCTTATGTGAAAAAGTTTCATCCTGATAAGCTCAAACCCAAAATTGGAGAAATGTGTCTTCATAGGATACCCAAAGGAGACAGTTGGGTACACCTTCTATCACAGATCCGAAGGCAAGACATTCGTTGCTGAGAATGGATACTTTCTAGAGAAGGAGTTTGTCTCAAAAGAAGTGAGTGGGAGGAAAGTAGAACTTGATGAGGTAACTGTACCTGCTCCCTTATTGGAAAGTAGTTCATCACATAAATCAGTTCCTGTGACTCCTACACAAATTAGTGAGGAAGCTAATGATGATGATCATGAAACTTCAGATCAAGTTGCTACTGAACCTCGTAGGTCAACCAGAGTAAGATCTGCACCAGAGTGGTACGGTAATCCTGTTCTAGAAGTCATGCTACTAGACCATGACAAACCTGCAAACTATGAGGAAGCGATTATGAGCCCAGATTCCGTGAAATGGTTTGAGGCCATGAAATCTGAGATGTGATCCATGTATGAGAACAAAGTATGGACTTTGATGGATTTGCCCGATGATCGGCAAGCCATAGAAAATAAAAGGATCTTCAAGAGGAAGACAGACGCTGATAGTAGTGTTACTATCTACAAAGCTAGACTTGTCGAAAATGGTTTTGAAAAATTCCAAGGTGTTGATTACGATGAGATTTTCTCACTTGTAGCGATTCTTAAGTCTGTCCGAATCATGCTAGCAAATTGCCACATTTTATGAAATCTGGCAAATGGATGTCAAAACTACATTCCTTAATGGATCTCTTAAAGAAGAGTTGTATATGATGCAACCAGAAGGTTTTGTCGATCCTAAAGGTGCTAACAAAATGTGCAAGCTCCAAATGATCCATCTATGGACTGGTGCAAGCATCTCGAATTGGAATATACACTTTGATGAGTTGATCAAAGCATATAGTTTTATCTGAGACTTGCATAAAGCACAGATTTATTTAGAAAGTGAGTAGGACCACTACAACATTTCTGATAAATATATGTGAATGACATATTGTTGATCGGAAATAATGTAGAATTTTCTGGAAAGCATAAAGGAGTATTTGAAAGGAGTTTTTCAAAGAAAGACCTCGGTGAAGTTGCTTACATATTGAGCATCAAGATCTATAGAGATAGATCAAGATGCTTGATAAGTTTTTTCAATGAGTACATACCTTGACAAGATTTTGAAGTAGTTCAAAATGGAACAGTCAAAGAAAGAGTTCTTGCCTGTGTTACAAGGTGTAAAATTGAGTAAGACTCAAAGCCCGACCACGGCGGAAGATAGAAAGACTATGTCTCAATCATAGGTTCTATAAAGTATGCCATGCTGCCAGATCTATTGTATACCCTACACTAAGTTTAGCAAGGGAGTACAATAGTGATCTAGGAGTAGATCACTGGACAACGGTCAAAATTATCCTTAGTGGAATAAGGATATGTTTCTCGATTATGGAGGTGACAAAAGGTTCATCGTAAAGGGTTACATCGATGCAAGTTTTGACATTGATCCAGATGACTCTAAGTCTCAATCTGGATACATATTGAAAGTGGGAGCAATTAGCTAGAGTAGCTCCGTGCAGAGCATTGTTGACATAGAAATTTGCAAAATACATACGGATCTGAATATGGCAGACCCGTTGACTAAACTTCTCTCACAAGCAAAACATGATCACACCTTAGTATTCTTTGGGTGTTAATCACATAGCGATGTGAACTAGATTATTGACTCTAGTAAACCCTTTGGGTATTGGTCACATGGCGATGTGAACTATGGGTGTTAATCACATGATGATGTGAAATATTGATGTTAATCACATGGTGATGTGATCTAGATTATTGACTCTAGTGCAAGTGGGAGCCTGAAGGAAATATGCCCTAGAGGCAATAATAAAGTTATTATTTATTTCCTTATTTCATGATAAATGTTTATTATTCATGCTAGAATTGTATTAACCGGAAACTTGTTACATGTGTGAATACATAGACAAACAGAGTGTCACTAGTATGCCTCTACTTGACTAGCTCGTTAATTAAAAATGGTTATGTTTTCCTAACCATAGACATGAGTTGTCATTTGATTAACGGGATCACATCATTAGGAGAATGATGTGATTGACTTGACCCATTCCGTTAGCTTAGCACTTGATCGTTTAGTATGTTGCTATTGCTTTCTTCATGACTTATACATGTTCCTATGACTATGAGATTATGCAACTCCTGCCATCGGAGGAACACTTTATGTGCTACCAAATGTCACAATGTAAATGGGTGATTATAAAGGTGCTCTACAGGTGTCTCCGAAGGTACTTGTTGAGTTGGCGTATATCAAGATTAGGATTTGTCACTCCGATTGTCGGAGAGGTATCTCTGGGCCCACTCGGTAATACACATCACTATAAGCATTGCAAGCATTGTAACTAATGAGTTAGTTGCATGATGATGTATTACAGAACGACTAAAGAGACTTGCCGGTAACGAGAATTAAACTAGGTATTGAGATACCGACGATCAAATCTCGGGCAAGTAAACATACCGATGACAAAGGGAACAACGTATGTTGTTATGCGGTTTGACCGATAAAGATCTTCGTAGAATATGTAGGAGCCAATATGAGCATCCAGGTTCCGCTATTGGTTATTGACCGGAGACGTGTCTCGGCCATGTCTACATAGTTCTCGAACCCGTAGGTCGGCACACTTAAAGTTCGGTGACGATCGGTATTATGAGTTTGTGTGATTTGATGTACCAAAGGTAGTTCGGAGTCCCGGATGAGATCGGGGACATGACGAGGAGTCTTGAAATGGTCGAGACATAACGATCGATATATTGGACGACTATATTCGGACATCCGAAAGGTTCCGAGTGATTCGGGTTTTTTTTGGAGTACCGGGGAGTTACAGGAATACGAGGAAGAAGTATTGGGCCTTAATGGGCCTTAGTGGGAAGGAGAGGCAGCAGCCAGGGGGTGGTGCGTGCCCCTCCCAAGCCCAGTCCGATTGGACAAGGGGTTTGGGGCGCGGCCCCCCTCTCCCTTCCTTCTCCCCTCCCCTCCTTTCCCCCTTCTCCTAGTTGGACTAGGAAAGGAGGAAACCTACTCATACTAGGAGTAGGAATCCTACTCCCTTGGCGCGCCCCTCCTAGTGCCGGCTGAGGGAGTCCTGGACTAAGGGGTCCTCGGGCGTTCGGCCTATTATCCATTGGGCCGGACTGAAGGGCTATGAAGACATGAAGGTCGTAGACGGTACCCGTGTCCGGATTGGACTCTCCTTGGCGTGGAAGGCAAGCTTGGCGACCGATTATGAAGATTCCTTGTTATGTAACCGACTCTATATAAACCCTAGATCCCCCTGGTGTCTATATAAACTGGAGGGGTTAGTCCTGAAAGGATATATTCATTATCATAGTCATACAGGCTAGACTTCTAGGGTTTAGCCATTACGATCTCGTGGTAGATCAACTCTTGTAATACTCATATTCATCAAGATCAATCAAGCAGGAAGTAGGGTATTACCTCCATAGAGAGGGCCCGAACCTGGGTAAACATCGTGTCCCCCGTCTCCTGTTACCATCGATCCTAGACGCACAGTTCGGGACCCCCTACCCCAGATCCGCCGGTTTTGACACCGACATTGGTGCTTTCATTGAGAGTTCCACTGTGCCGTCAACGAAAGGTTTGATGACCCCTTCAATCGTCGATAATGACGCTCTCCAAGGAGGAACCTTCCTCCCCGGATAGGTTTTTGTGTTCGGCGGCTTCGTACTGCGGGCCAACTCGCTTGGCCATCTGGAGCGGGTCGCTAGCTACGCCCCTGGCCATCAGGGCAGATTTGGAAGCTTGAACTACGTTGCGGATATCCGTGGAGACTTGATCTTCAATGGATTGGAGACCGCGGTGATCGCTCCCCCTCGCTCCGATGAACATGACTTAAATCTGTCATTGGATCACATCCAGGAGATGGTTCATGTCGCTGCAACGGCCTTAGAACCAGAGCAGATCGTGCCATCCAAAGTCATAGAGTCCGCGGCGTTGGAGCCGCACACAGACTCAACACCCTGCAATATTTGCGTCAACGGAACTTAGGACTCGTCTCCGACTATAAGTTCCGGACCATGTACGCCTGCGGACACCGAGCTAGATCAGTTACCGATCTTCGAATTCTGCGCCGCAGACGTTTTCCAGCACTCACCTTTGGGCGATGTGCTGAAATCTTTAAAGGATTTGTCCTTGGAGAAGGACTCGCAGCCGAACTATGTTCGGTTCGAGTTAGAGGTGATGATGGCGAATTTTGCTTCCCACCCACCACCCACTTCATAGCTACCGTCGAGGACTCAACTGACGAGCTCGATTATGGCTCCGAAGACATCGACGGTATGGACGACAATGCCGACAAGGAGCAAGGCCAAGACCCGTCATTCACTGGACGTTGGACGACCACCTCTTCGTACGACGTGTACATGGTTGATACACCTAAAGGATCTGGCGACGACAAAGAAGAGCCAGATGCGAATAAACCCTCTGAGACACAGTCCAGGCGCCGGCGCCCTAAACGCCGCTCTAAGTCACATTGCTCAAAAGACAGCAACACCGGAACCGGAGAAAATAGTACTCCTGACGACGCCGAAAACAATGAAGACCCCGTTGGAGCAACATCTGAACAAGAGGAACAAGTCAACGAGCAAGTTAACCCTGATAAACAGACCACGCCCAATGACCATGATGATGATAGTTATCGTCCACCCTCCTAGGATGATGAGAGCCTTGGCAATGAGGACTTCATCGTGCCTGAGGCATCCCTCGAGCAGGAGCGCTTTAAGCGCCAGCTCATAGCTACTGCAAGAAGCCTAAAGAAAAAGCAACAGCAGCTCCAAGCAGATCAAGACCTACTCATAGATAGATGGACCGATGTCCTGGCAACCAAAGAATACGGCCTCAAGCGCCCAGCCAAGAGTTACCCAAAACGCAGACTGCTATCTCAGTTTGATGAGGAGGCACAAGATCCCATACCTCCCTCGCGCAATGCGGACCGCCCACCACGTGGTCGGGATAGTGCGGCGGACCGACCACCCTGCCATCGGGATAAAACGGCAACTCAGGCCGAACAACAGCCCGCCCCACCGCCTCGCAAAAACAGGGACATAACAGCTCAGGACCATACATACGACCTTCAGCGGGAATTGGACAGTAGAGCAGGACACACCAGATCAGTCTACGGATCGCGAGGACGCTCCCTACTCGGGATGATAGCTAACTATTCGGACATGACAAACTTAATCACACCCGGGCCAATAACCGCAGACGGACTTCATCGGAGGTGCGCCGTGACACGGCCTGCTATAGAAGCGCCGCACACCCTCTCTGCTTCACAGATGAGGTGCTGGATCACGAATTCCCCGAGGGGTACAAGCCCGTCAATATCGAATCATACGACGGAACAACCGATCCCGCAGTGTGGATCGAAGATTTTATTCTCCACATCCACATGGCCCGAGGAGATGACCTCCACGCTATCAAATACCTCCCATTAAAGCTCAAAGGACCAGCTCGACACTGGCTAAATAGTCTGCCTGAGAATTCCATCGGCAGCTGGGAGGACTTGGAAGAGGCTTTCCTTGATAACTTCCAAGGAACTTATGTCCGACCACCAGATGCCGATGACTTAAGCCACATAGCTCAACAACCTGGAGAATCAGCCAGAAAATTCTGGACTAGGTTCCTAACCAAAAAGAACCAGATCGTTGACTGTCCGGATGCCGAGGCCCTAGCGGCCTTCAAACACAGCATCCGTGACGAATGGCTAGCGCTCCACCTCGGCCAAGAAAAGTCGAAGTCTATGGTAGCCCTTACGGCACTCATGACCCGCTTTTGCGCGGGTGAGGACAGCTGGCTGGCTCGTAGCAAAAACACAGCCAGTGAGGTAGGCCCCTCCGAGGCCAAGAACAGCACCAGCAAGCTCCGGCGCAATAGACACAAACGCCAAAGCAATGGCGACAACACCGATGACACCACAGTTAACGCCGGATTCAGCGGCTCCAAGTCCGGCCAATGGAAGAAGCCCTACAAAAGAAACAATGAAGGACCTTCCATCCTGGACCGCATACTCGACCGCCCGTGCGAGATACATGGTACCTCGAATAAACAAGCCAATCATACCAACAGGGATTGTTGGGTTTTCAAACAGGCTGGCAAGTTAAATGCTGAAAACAAGGAAAAGGGATCACAAAGTGAGGGCAAGGACGAAGAGCCCCGGCAGCCGAACACCGGGGGGCACAAGAAATTTCCCCCTCAAGTCAAAACGGTGAACATGATATACGCTACACACATCCCCAAAAGGGAGCGTAAGTGAGCACTTAGGGACGTCTACGCGGTAGAGCCAGTCGCCCCAAAATTCAATCCGTGGTTGTCATTCCCGATCACCTTCGATCGTCGAGATCACCCGACTAGTATCCGGCATGGCGGTTCAGCCGCACTGTTCCTCGACCCAATCATCGACGGATTTCACCTAACATGCGTCCTAATGGACGGTGGTAGCAGCCTCAACCTGCTCTGTCGATCAGATCTGCGAGAAGATGGGCATTAATCCCTCACGAATCAAGCCCACAAAGACTACCTTTAAAGGAGTCATACCAGGCGTAGAGGCCCGTTGTACGGGCTCAATCACGCTGGAGGTAGTCTTCGGTTCTTTGGACAACTTCCGGAGCGAAGAGTTAATCTTCGATATCGGCCCCTTCCACAGTGGTTACCATGCACTGCTCAGACGAACCGCGCTTGCTAGATTCAACGCAGTGCCACACTATGTTTATCTCAAGCTCAAGATGCCCAGTCCACGCGGTGTCATAACAGTCAATGGCAATACGGAACGCTCCCTCCATACAGAGGAGCATACCACCGCCCTAGCAGCAGAGGTACAGAGCAGCCTTCTCAAGCAGCACCATAATACGGCTGCCGAGCCCCTGGACATCATCAAGAGGTTCCAGACCACACTGCAACGGGACAGCGCGGCTCGAGCTCGATTAGCAATTCAGTCTCCGTCCCAGTCCCGATGAAGTAGTGGCATTTGTACCACGCGTACATAATTACACACTCAAAATTCCATGGACATCGACGGAGGCACAAGCTAGCCCGGGATCTACAGTTCGGCTAGACCGATCCCAGACACACATATAACTTTACTATTTCCTTTTTCCCTTTTTTGCAGGTTTCTCTTATGCGGGCCTCTTTTGACGGCCTGATTTATGATCCTGTCAAAGGACAAATACACCGGATCGACATGGAGCACAGGCGTACAGGGGCAGCCCTAGAGGCCAATCCAACGATTACTCTATCTGTTTTCAGGACCCACACGCAGCTCGCCTTTAGTTGTGGCATGTCAAATAGCCCGTTGCTTATGGCATTATTATTTTTACCAATGCGCTTTGACGCATTAATCCAACTATAATGGAAATAGTTCATGGTCCAAGTTCAAGGGCCCCAGATACCATCTCTGTTCTCCTTCTGTTTTCCTTTCAATTACTTATTTCCTAGCAACCGTACACTCTAGTACGTTTCATATTTGCCAGGGGCTCCCCATCGCCCCACGATACAGCAACAAAGTCCAAACAATCCTTAAAGATAAGTTAGGCACCCCGAATTTAGCATTATATGCATTGGCTCCAAATCATGTCTTTGGTCAATAGTTGGGTTGCCCGGCTCCTGTGCTTGCTACCCTACGTTCCGCTAAATCGGCTAGGGTAGTAAAGGGAGAACTACTGCGATTGTGCCCTGGCCTTGACCAGATGAGCACCTCAGTAGAGAAAGCCGAAAACTGACTGTCATGATATGGCGAGAGCCGGTCAGCTGTTCGAGGGTTACAAATCGTTGGAGATTTTTTCCGCATTATGCGAAAGATCGGCACTTCCCGATCAGATGCTGACAGCACTCTGGCTTGAACCAGGGGCTGCAACCGTGCTTTATTATAGAACTCCTATGGCTAAGTGAGGGAGTTTAAGCCGTATAGTCTGATTGCCTTGTTCGTTGTGCTAAACAACTCCTTCAAGGACCATATAATTGGATCAAGATTGTTTAGATTACATCCCGAACACCTCCTTGCCCTCAGGCGGCCCTCTAGCCACTTCAACGGCTGTGACGCCCGGATATCTAGGCTACAGTAATCACATACTAATGATGCCATGTCACCGTTGTCACTGTTGTTAATCTTGCGTAAGTCCAAAACCGATTCAAATTCAAAATTAAATTAAAGGCAAAATCAAAAGTTTTCGAACTTTGAAACTAAAATGCTCGGGTTGTGCCAAATAATGCATATGCAATTATGATGGAGAAACCAGACTTTTATAAAAGGTTTGAATGCTCTAAAATGATTTAAGCGGTAACTAAAACGTTAGTAAATACCTTTGGTATTTTATAAAATACTAAAATATTTTATTTTGGGTTAAAACCTTTTGTGGCAGAGGGTTATTTTGAAATGTTATTTTAGGAGCTATTGTCATATTATACTAACTAAAAATAATGTGGAACTAAAAGTAAAACAGAAAAGAAATAGAAAAGAATAGGAAAATTAAATAAAATAAACACACAAAAGAAGACCCCTTGGCAAACTGGGCCAACAGGCCCAGCTGGCCACCCACGCAGCCAAGCCGGCCCACCTTGGCTGGATAACCCCACTCCCCACCCTAACCCTAGCGCACATCCCCACTCGCCCCCCACTCCTCTCGCTCCCCTGACCATCCCTCGCACCGCCGCTCGCATAGAGGCGAGACGCCTCATGCCTGAACCCTCCCTCACAACCTCTTCTCCCTCCGTTCACTCCTGCCTCCGCCGAGCCGCGCCGCTGCCATGCCCCAGCGCCGCCCACTGCCTTCGCCGACCTCGCGCCGCTCCCTCTCCTCGCAACCGCCCGACCGCGCCCGACGCTGCGCCACCGTGAACCCCATGGCCACCGGCCTCCTTGAGAAGGCCAACGCTTCGAGGGGCTGCCCCTCGACTCCACGTCAACGTCAGCGGGCAGAAGCTTCACCAAGTCACCGCCGTCGTCTCTTCTTCAACCTCGCCGTCTCTTTGATCCCCGTCAAGTCCGCTGCCATCCCTACAGCTCCCTGTGAGCTCTTGGTCCTCAGTGACCTCCCCCCGTCGTGTCTTGTATCTCCGTCACCGTTGAGAACGTGCCTCGGCCGTCGCCCGCCACCGCTGTTACGGCCGACTCCGGTCGTTTTTGCCCGAACAACAGGCGCCACAGCACGTGCCTCACAACGCCCGGTCTTCTGGTGGGCTCGGTTGCCCGTTTGGTCGCCGAAGCCGCCGCCTCCATGTGTGCCGTCGTCACCAGCGCTCACAGGCGGGCACGCACGCGCGCACGCGCGTTCAGTCCACTGGGTTAACCATCTGACGTGTGGGCCTGCCCGTTTTAACTAATGCATCACCACTTAATTAAAGCCTAATAAAACTGTTTAACTAAAATAGCTGAAACAGACACCCGGGGCCCACCCTTTGTTTTAATCTATGTTAGTTTAGTTAAAATCTAAATTAGCTTGGTGTCACTGACATATGGACCCAGACCACTGTTCTAGTGGATAAGGTGACCGATCGACTTCTTTGGTCAGCGGTGGCCCACCGATCGGCCTCTGCTTGGCCAAGGCGGTTGACTTCGATCAACTAGGCCAACTGGCCAGCCTCTCTGTTGGTTAAATGGGTACGGTTCTGGGTACACTTAGCAATTTTCCTTTATTTTGAATTAATAAATAATTTTAGAAAAACTTTAAAACTTTGAAAATCATATAAAATAATCTGTAACTCGGATCAAAATACTTTGTACATGAAAGTTTCTCAGAACGATGAGACGAATCCGGATACGCAGCCCGTTCATCCGCCACACATCTCTAGCATAGCAAACACGCAACTTTCCCGCTCCAGTTCATCTGTCCGAAAACGTGAAACACCAGGAATACTTTCCCGGATGTTTCCCCCCTTTGCCGGTATCACCTATCCCCGCGTTAGATCACCCCTGGCAACCAGGCAAGCCCCCCCCCCTTGATCACCAGATATCGCCTATTCCTTCTCTCTATTGCTTGCATTAGAGTAGTGTAGCATGTTACTGCTTTTGGTTAATCCTATTCTGCTGCATAGCCTGTCATTGTTGCTACAGTTGTTACCTTTACCTGCTATCCTAATGCTTAGTATAGGATGCTAGTGTTCCATCAGTGGCCCTACACTCTTGTCCGTCTGCCATGCTATACTACTGGGCCGTGATCACTTCGGGATGTGATCACGGGCATATGCTATATACTTTATACTGTTACATTACTTATTATACTGTTCGGAGATGGGGGCTGAAGGGGTAGGTGGCTCCATCCCGGTAGAGGTGGGCCTGGGTTCCCGACGGCCCCCGACTGTTACTTTGTGGCGGAGCGACAGGGCAGGTTGAGACAACCTAGGAGAGAGGTGGGCCTGGCCCTGGTCAGTGATCGCGGTTACTTCAAAATAACACGCTTAACGAGATCTTGGTATTTGATCTGAGTCTGGCCACTGGCCTATACGCACTAACCAACTACGCGGGAACAGTTATGGGCACTCGGCATCATGCTATCAACCGAAGCCTTCGTGACGTCAGCGACTGAGCGGCGCGCGCCGGATTGGACCGTAAGCCTGCGCTTGTATTAAGGGGGGATAGGTCTGCTTCGGCCAGCGTTCATAGCGTGCAGGTGTGCAATGGGCGATGGGCCCGGACCCTCAGCGCATAGGATTTAGACCGGCGTGCTGACCTCTCTGTTGTGCCTAGGTGGGGCTGCGACATGTTGATCTTCCGAGGCCGGGCATGACCCAGGAAAGTGTGTCCGACCAAATGGGATCGTGCATGTTGGGAAATGTGGTGCACCCCTGTAGGGAAGTTTATCTATTCGAATAGTCGTGATCTTCGGTAACAGGACAACCCGGAGTTGTACCTTGACCTTATGACAACTAGAACCATATACTTAATAAAACACACCCTTCCAAGTGCCAGATATAACCCGGTGATTGCTCTCACACAGGGCGACGAGGGGAGGATCGCTGGGTTGGATTATGCTATGTGATGATACTTGGTGAACTTACCATCTACTCTCTTCTATATGCTGCAAGATGGAGGCCGCTAGAAGCGTAGTCTTCGACAGGACTAGCTATCCCCCTCTTATTCTGGCATTCTGCAGTTCAGTCCACCGCTATTGCCCCTTTACACAGATACCCATGCATAAGTAGTGTAGATCCTTGCTTGCGAGTACTTTGGATGAGTACTCACGGTTGCTTTTCTCCCCCTTTCCCCCTTTCCTTTCTTCCTGGTTGTCGCAACCAGATGCTGGAGCCCAGGAGCCAGACGCCACAGTCGACGACGACTCCTACTACACCGGAGGTGCCTACTACTACGTGCAGGCCGCTGACGACGACCAGGAGTAGTTTAGGAGGATCCCAGGCAGGAGGTCTGCGCCTCTTTCGATCTGTATCCCAGTTTGTGCTAGCCATCTTATGGCAACTTGTTTAACTTATGTCTGTACTCAGATATTGTTGCTTCCGCTGACTCGTCTATGATCGAGCACTTGTATTCGAGCCCTCGAGGCCCCTGGCTTGTATTATGATGCTTGTATGACTTATTTTATTTTTAGAGTTGTGTTGTGATATCTTCCCGTGAGTCCCTGATCTTGATCGTACATGTTTGCGAGTATGATTAGTGTACGATTGAATCGGGGGCCTCACAAGTTGGTATCAGAGCCGACTGCCTGTAGGAATCCCCCTTCCACACTTCTTGGCCGAAGTTGAGTCTAGTTGATGAAAATTGTTTTACTAACATGGATGTGCGGCCCATGGGGCCCACGCCGCCATTGGGTGGTATTAGGATCTTTTACTCCTCGTCAATACTCTGGAACTCTGATCTCTCTTCTCTTCGGGTTAAATGAATTTTGCTAACTCTAACATTAGGATCTCGTGATCACTTCCGCCCAGAGAGCCCTTTCATTCCAAATGATCGAATACTTCACCAGAAGGTTCCGAAGATGCTATTTGATGTTTCCCCGGGACGCTTGTGCCCACCACCTTTGCAAATTCCCTACCACTATTATATTCGTATAGATAACTACATACACTTGCCTACATTCAAATCCCATTGATCTTGTCATTACAAGATGCCTCGAATTGCTCTTCGTTGTTCCGAGAATCCTTTGAGCTCACTGCCCTGCAGTTCTTGCCTCATGAATACCCCTATGGATAATTCCTCGCATTTACCGAGTATACGCTCATCCCCAATTGTTTATGTGTTTCACTAAGGTCTTCGAAATAATATTTGATCTTCCGAAAATCCTTAGCAGCTTATTGCTCTTGAAATTCTTGCTTGCTTGCATTATGGTTAATCCCATAACTATAGTAATCTTATTGGCAACCTTTCTCACTATCACTTTGAGTCCATTGATTCAATGTGTTGCGAATGCTCCCAATCCTCAATCATATCCTAGAATTCATCCTTTCAGCTCAGACGTCATTTTAAACATGAGCTGAATCTCGACCAATCAAATTATTGTCGATTTTACCCCTAAGCTTACTCAACTTATCCATCCTTAATCAGAGTGTTTGCTTCTGATCCTTTGATTTGGAAATCATAATTCCTTTACATGTGAGCTTTGAGTTAGCCAGTTGCTTCTATAATCCAATGCCTTCGCATTGTTTCTTCCTCTGGTTGTGTGCCAATAATCACATCAGCTTCGCTATGGACCGTCGAATCCTTTGTTGAAATATCATCTAACAGTGTCCTTCGTATAAAAAACCTCGAGAAGTTCTTTCCCTGATATATAATGCCTTTGACAATTTGTATCCTCTGCTTTGATAACCATACTCTACTTTCGAGCTTGCATAAATTACTCCTGAAGTTGCGGTATATGTTTCTAAGATGCCCCAATGGATTGAAGCTATGCCTTTTCTAATCTGTGTAAACCCGAGAGCTATCACGAGTCATACTCTTCTGGTGTTTTGCTAGTTAAAATTTAAACATTACAACTTCTTCAAAAAAATGAGAAGTGAATGAAAGGTTATGCATTGGAGAAGTGGGAGTCGACCTTGAACTTTGTGTTCATGCCCATGGACACGATGTAGATCCTATCATGGAAGCTTCTTGTAATAATAACTATTTCCTTGATATAATATCAGCTGATATCTGTGAATTGATCCTTTGCAATCGTGGTTCCAACCATATATTCTCCTTGATTATATTTCTCGGACAAGTTAAAGTACTTGCCTTTTGCAGATCAATATGCCTGCCCAACCTCTATTTTGATCCACCTTCGAGTATTACCCCCTGCTATCTTGAGGATATCAACCCATTGCACTACATCTTATGAATTTCTGATGAATTAGTACCTTTCCCCGTCATAGTCACTCCATGGGTTCGGGGTTGTCGTCAACCGAGAACACCGGTTAGTGAATCGAATCAATGCTATGATTCAATACTCTTAGTACTTTGTTGTTGAGAAGTTTAATACTCCATCATGTCATTTCTAGCCTTATTGGCTACATCATTATCGTGCTAAATTTAACTGTGCTGCATGGTTTTTCTTCCCGGAGCACAAAATTTTGACGGTGAGCTAATCTTACGTCGATCTTCCTCATCATATCATTTCGCCTTGAACAACAAGCTTGGTTTCGAGTTGTGTCGTACCCTTGGTTCCAATAACCTTTCGCTTCACCATTCATTTGACTTGATGTAATCGCCGATCGATTACATCTTGAAATCTCTCGACAAAATTTGTGGTGATCATTATCAACATCTTGACTCCTTCCTGGATATCAATTGAATTCATGATGAGAAATACCATCCTTGCCTTCGATGATTTTTTTTATCATCGACCACCTTATTGCCTTCCGTTCAACACAAACTTTTTTGTGTTTTGTGTATACCTTGAGATCCTTGCTATCTACCATTTGTTCTCCTTTACCTTGGAGTATTACCATCTTTTTATGTCAAGAATGTCGTGAGAATTTCACCACCTCTTAAGAATTCTTGATATAGGTGGTACTTCTTGCCATATCCGTTCATTCCTTGGTCCCCGTGTTGTTTCTAACCGGAATACCGACAATTAAACTATGATGTGTGAATACAAAACTTCTAGCAACCCTATTGCTTTGAAGTTAATGGTCAACTGTTCGTTCTTAGACTATTGGTTATTGGATCACCATTCTAACTTGATGATGCTCCCTAATCCCATATTTCGGGTGCACCTTTCAACCAATGTTTAATTGTGTATGTTTTTCCTCGAGCATACATCATTATATCATTTGATATGACAAATGTTATCTCCTTGTTTACATAATTGTGGAAACCCATCTTTTTGGAAATCTCGATGAGTTGTCACTGAGTCCATCAGCCACCTCTTCATCCTCTCCTTAGTTTAATGATGAACTCTTGTTTCGGTGCTCGCTCCCATAGTTCATTTTCCCAGAATCTTACATTGTCATCTCGTCAATTTGTGTTGCACCTTTTCTTCTCAGGCATCCTAAGTCTGAGGTATCCTGACACCAATCAGATCTGAATCTCGGTCAGATATTGTCACATCCCTAGCTTTACGTTGCACTAGGCTAGCACTTGTCTATTGCATCATGTTTGAATTTTATGTAAAGCTGAAATGGGGATTGTTCAAACCCTAGCACCAGATCAAATCCAATAGGTTCAACCTAAAATAATCTTCAATGAACCCAAAATGTCCCTAAGAAAAGTTCATGATTTCTGGTTAAGGTGAAAACCTCTGCCAAAAATGATGAGCATATTTCTTGGCCATTTTTGGATTTTTGAATTAACCCATATTGTATTTGAATTGGGGCTTGTAAATGCTATATATATTTTCAACAGCTCCAATAATTCTGAAACTTTTGCTGGGGCTCTGGAATTATTCAGCTAGCATCCAGAAATATTTTCAGGATTTTACAAAGTGGTTTAGTATTTTTACTAAATCAAAAACAACAGCAGAAAATAGAAAAACAGAAACAAATTTAGAACAGAGAGAGAGTTTTTATCTGGAGCTTACCTGGCGGCCCAGCAGAGGCCCAACCCACTGGCCTCTGCCAGTCATCACTTACCTCCCGCCAGGAGGACAGCGCGTGTGGCCGCCGTGCGCCGGCACGCGCCCGGCCACCTCCTGCTTGCCGCGTCGCCCCGGACCGACCAGAAACGCCACACGCCCCCTGGATCCCCTCGGCCTCCCCCTCGCTCACTCTTTCCCTCCTCGTGTCTCTCTCCCGCGCCACACCCGAGCGCAGCCTTCGCCACCGCTCGCCGTACCCACGACCATCGTCCACCCCTTGCCTCGTTGTTTCGCCCAGAAGAACTGCAGTGTACTCCTTGTCATATACGCTGAGCTACACACTGCCGGACACCCTGAAGCCTCGCCATCGAGCTCATCTTCTCCGCACGGCCGCCGGACGCCATCGAAAAATTCACCACTTCCGGGTCGACCTCGAGCCCACTGAGCTGCGCTTCGACCTCCCAGTGAGCTCCTTCGCCGTTTCCCCCTTTCCCTCGCTTGCCATAGTGTCGTTTCCGCCGTGACCGAAGCTCGCCGTCCGCCATTGCCGATGCTCCACTTACTGTCGAGCTCGTCTCCCCTTACGCTGCTTCCCGTCGTGCTTCGGGTAGCCCAGCGCCGCTGCCCAGCCTCTCCTTTGGATCGCTAGTGCACCGCAGCACCCTGCTGTATGCGGCCGAGTACCGGCCGCCGCTAACCTCGCCGCCACCGCCACAACAACCCATCCCCGGCAGCCCCGCGGCCTCCCTTAGATGCGCACGGGCCTAGGCTTCCCCCTAATGCCCTCAGCGCGCTCAGCCATTGCCCCGAGCGCCGCTCCGGCGAGCCGTCGTCGCTCTGGTCGGTCGCCATCGTCTAGCTGCCGACGTGGCGCCATCGTTAGGCGCTAATCACCACTAATCCCTTCCTGACAGACGCTGACAAGCGAGCCCCGCAGCGGGTCAAATCCCAGTCAACACAGGATTAACTCCCAGTTAACCGTGAGCCTATGACATGCGGGACCCGGTCGTCAGGTTTGACCTGGACCAACCCTGTTGACTTGCTGATGTCACGCCGATGGCATGATGACGTAGTAATGCTTTTCTGGTTTTTCTTATTTCAGAAATGATTTAGAAATTTCAGAAAATAGTGCTAACTTCTAAAAATCAAAGAAAATAATCTATAACTCAGAATGAAATAAATTATGTATTAAAAATGATCAGAAAAATCCAATCTATCCATCTGTACTGGTTTCATGCATGTTTAAACAACTTAACCCTATTGTTTAGATCAAAACATGATAATGCACTTTATAAGTTCTTAGTTTGAATTTGAATTTGAACCTTTGGTTCAAATCAACTCAAACCCTACATTCTTAGCTGCATTAGCTCAAATCACAGCATATTGACATGTCATGATCATGCATCATATTGTGCATTGCATTGATTGTGTTCTTTCTGTGTTTGCCGGTGGTTGTTCCCCCTCGGTAGACGTATGTTCTGATGATGAGTTCGATGACACCGATGAAGAGCTATATCATCTTCGGAAGTGCCAGGCAAGCAAAACCCCCTTATTCATTCTAATACAATCCCACTCTCTCGCTCCTGCTCTCTTTTACCGCATTAGGACAACAACGATTCAACTGTTACTTGTTGCGGTAGTTGAACCCCTTATCCTCTGCATGACCTGTCATTGCCACAGTAAATAGATGAAACCCACTAGCATAAGTAGGAATTGTTTGAGCCCTGATGTGCCTACTCATTCATGCTTGTTTGTCGTGCCTGCTATTGCTTAGAGTTGTGTCAGGTCTGATTCATGGGGAATGAATCGGAGGTGTGTGAACATGTCCTACTGTTGTGAGCTAAGTGTGTGAACACGATTTGGTAAAGGTATCGATGAGAGGCCATGTAGGAGTACATGGTGGGTTGTTTCATTGAAACCGTCCTTAAGCACTGAGATCTTGTATGTGTGATTTAAGATTCAGCTACTACCATGCATTGGGCCCGAAACCAATGGACCCTCTCGGCTTCTTATCCACCCTTGTCCTCTGTCCAGGAGTTGCAAGTAGTTTCTGGTGTTTGCAGTATGCTGGAGGCCGTGCACAGCGCTGGCCCTAGGGGTGGGCTGTGATGCGGTAGGCACGTGGCATGGTGTACCGGGCGCCCGTTTGGTGTCTCGGGAACCCTGCTCACATCGTTCAGGGCCGTATGTGGAAACCTCGGCCGGACTCCCTGCGGATGGAACCTGAATAGGCGATAAACCTGGACTAGAGGATTGAGTGTTTACTCAGGCCATGGCCGACACCCTCGTTGGGCTTCCGCTTGAAGGTTTCCGAGTACATGTCGTGTAAACAGCGATAAGTGGTGAGAGCGTGTGTGAAGAAGTACACCCCTGCAGGGTTAACATCATCTATTCGAATAGCGGCGTCATGTAAAGGACTACTTGGTTGCCTATACGGTTCATAGACAAGTGAAAGTGGATACTCTAAAACTCGCAAGATAAGCGTGAGTGCTATGGATGGCCTTCTCGTAGGGAGACGGGAGCGGATCCATAGTGGTGTATTGATATGGTGAATATGTGGACTCGTGTGCGCCACCTCAAAAGAGTTACTTGCGGTCATAGTTTAGGATAGCCACTGAGTCAAAGCTGGCTTGCTGCAGACAAACTCCACCACCACCTTTGTTGATACTGATGCATATGTAGCTAGTTCTGATGTAAGTCTTGCTGGGTACATTTGTACTCACGTTTGCCTATTTTATGTTTTGTAGAGAGACGTCAGTCTCGCTAGTAGTTCCGTGTGGACTTCGACGTTTAGCTTGAGACCTCAGCTATGATCTTGTGCTCTCGGCAGGATCTGGTAGATAGTTAGGCTTCTCAGCCTTTTTCAATTGTAGATGTATGTACTCAGACATGTTAAGCTTCTGCATGTGCTTTGACTTGTATGCTCTGTATGTTGGGTCATGAGACCCATGTTTGTAATTTCTTGCTCCTCGGAGCCTAATGAATAAATACTTTGAGTCGTAGAGTTTTGTTGTGATGCCATGTTGTATTTACACATATCGAGCATATTGTGTGTATGATTGAAATGCTTGGTATGTGTGGGATCCGGCAACCTAGTTGTTTATCCTTGGTAGCCTCTCTTTTGGGGAAATGTAGTCTTGTGCTTCCATGAGCCATAGTAGTCCGCTACAGCCCAGTTCACCGGAGTCCTCCTAGCCCAGCACTACTGCTCCGGAACACTTGACTGGTCGGCATGTGATTCACTTTGTTCCTGTGTCTGTCCCTTCGAGGAAATGTCAGGCGGTGACATCTGGAATCCTGTCTAGCCTGCTACAGCCCGGTTCAGCGGAGTCCTGTTAGCCCAGTGCTACAGGCCAGATTCGCACGTTGCTGACCGACCTGCTCGATGTTGATTCATGTATGCATGTCCCTGTAAGTTAGTGCCACTTTGGGTTCACGACTAGTCATGTCGGCCCGGGTTCTCTGTCATATGGATGCTAGCGATACTATCATATACGTGAGCCGAAAGGCGCAAACGGTCCCGGGCCATGGTAAGGCGACACCCATGGGAATCCCGTGCGTGAGGCCGCAAAGTGATATGAGGTGTTATCGGCTAGATCGATGTGACTTGGAATCAGGGTCCTGACAGCTTTGGTATCAGAGCCTGACTGCCTGTAGGATTACCAAGCCAAACTGGTCGAAGTTGTGTCTAGAAATGCTTTAGTTATGTACGAGAATCGATTGGGGAAGGGTGTCGGTGTCAAAACCGGCGGATCTCGGGTAGGGGGTCCCGATCTGTGCGTCAAGGCTGATGGTAACAGGAAATAAGGGACACAAATGTTTACTCAGTTGGGCCCTCTTGATGGAGGTAAAACCCTACTTCCTACTTGATTAATATTGATGATATGGGTAGTACAAGAGTAGATCTACCACGAGATCATAGAGGCTAAACCCTAAGAGCTAGCCTATGATGGTACGATTGTAATTGTGATCGGCCTTCTAGGACCAACCTCTCCGGTTTATATAGGCACCGGAGAGGGCTAGGGTTTACATGGAGCCGGTTACAAGGAAGGAAATATAATATCCGGATCGCCAAGCTTGCCTTCCACGCCAAGGAAAGTCCCATCCGGACACGGGCCGAAGTCTTGAGTCTTGTATCTTCACGCTTCAATAGTCCGGACGTTGTATACAGTCCGACCGTCCGGATACCCCCTAATCCAGGACTCCCTCAGTAGCCCCTGAACCAGGCTTCAATGATGATGAGTCCGGCGCGCAGTCTTGTCTTCGGCATTGCAGGGCGGGTTCCTCCTCCGAATACTCCAAGGTAATTATCGAACACTTGAACCGTGTCCGGATCCACAAGATGATCTTCACATAGCATAAACTCGATCCGCTGGCCATCTTCGGGCATCGTGCCCTTGCATCGTGGCCTGGTCCAACACGGACCGGTGTTTCTTACCCC
This sequence comes from Aegilops bicornis, assembly GCA_021605145.1. Lineage (NCBI taxonomy): Eukaryota > Viridiplantae > Streptophyta > Magnoliopsida > Poales > Poaceae > Aegilops > Aegilops bicornis. The sequence continues at coordinate 246,428,294 of CM038674.1, forward strand.
ACAACGACTCGTGTTATGAGGCGGTTTTATTGGCACGTCCCATCGAGGCAGATATCGTGTTCCTCTTATTACGGGACTTTTCATTAATACGAGCGTGTGCGAACCCACGATGGCCGTTGGTATTACCCCGCGTATTTTTAGATAAGCCTCAAACGGCCACACCAAGGACTCTTAATATTCATCCCCTTTATAAAAAGGGTCGAGGCCTATGCCTCTTTTCCACCTTCCTCGCGCTTCCTCGCATCTCGAGTTCTAACACCTGAAACCCAAGCTTCAACACCCCAGATCCTCCAATATGTCCGAATCCGTCCCTCAAGGCCAGTGGGTGGCCTCCTCGATTCAAGAGGACGACATTGCGAAGCTTAGGGAGGTCGGATACCTGACCGCCGACATCCAACACCGGCTTCCTGCCCCAGGGCAGGTCATCCCCACACCGGAGCCTAATGAGTGCGTCGTTTTTGTCTCGCACTTTCTCCGCGGCTTGGGCTTCACCCTCGATCCCTTTGTGAGGGGGCTCATGTTCTACTATGGGTTGGATTTTCACGATCTTTCTCCAGACGCTATCCTCCACATCTCGTCGTTCATTATAGTGTGCGAGGCCTTCCTCCACGTCACCCCACACTTCGGCTTATGGCTCAAGACCTTCAATGTGAAGCCGAAGATGATCGAGGGGCGACACGCGGAGTGCGGAGGTGCTGTAATAAGCAGGAACGCTGATGCCCCATGGCCAGAGGGTTCGTTCCCAGAAGTATCCGATGTATGGCAACGGAGGTGGTTTTATGTTACGGCTCCCCGAGACACAAAGTGGGTGGCTGCTCCCGAGTTTCGCTCGGGCCCTCCGTCACAACTAGCGTCTTGGACCGACGTAGGATGGAATTGGGGGCCCGCTGGTGATGTACCAGTCCTGCAGAGCCGCATCCCAGAGCTTCTTGAGAAGGACATTAACCTTGTCAGCATAATGCAAGTGATGTTAATCCGACGGATGTTGCCGTGCCAACGCCAGCCTCTCCGGATGTGGGAGTTCAATCCAGAGGGTCCGCGGACTGTTAAGCACTTCTTCGGCCTAAAGCTCGAAGGGATGTGCAGATTATTCTTCGGATCGAAAGTAAAGTGTCCAGACACCACCGAGGATGCGGGCCTAAGCTGCAATCGCCTAGATACCGAAGTAAGTAAACTTGATACCGGACACCGTGTTTTGTATTTGTCATAATTGTTTATCCTAAAAATCACTCGTGGCAAGGAATGGCTCAACAAGGCGGAGAGAATCACGTGTCCGGCACCACTTACCGAAGGCTCGCCTGGTCCCACCATGGCCAAGATGCTTGACCGGGTTCTCAGCAGAATGCCCTCAGGGAAAGACAAGGGGAAGAACGAAGAAACCGAACTCCACACACTACGCATCCGAACCGGGGGAATTGTTGCCTCCCCTAAGGAGGATAGTCGGGAAGGGGGGGCTAAGGCCTCCTCCCCGCGCGGGAAGAAGAGGGCTGCCTCCGAAGACTCGGAGACGAAGATGCCCAAACCAGTGAAAAAGATATCACCAGGGGGCTCTGCCCCGACGGGCACCCCCACCGCATCGTTCCCACCAACGGGCTAGCCCTCCACCGAGCTGTAAGTCAATTTTTGATTCTAAGGTACTGCATTTCTCTTGGATCAATAACCAGGATTCGTCTTTCGCAATCCGGCTAGCAGCCCTTCTCAACAGAGTACGTCTTCGGGGGATCTCCCTCCGGAGATGATGGAGAGCGAGACCCCACCCACCTCTCCGGCTCATGAAGCGGGCGACACCGAGGTGTCGTCACGGAGGAGTCCGGATCTGCCGAAGCCGGAAGCCAATGTGTCAGCCCCCCTGAGCCCAGAGCGTTTGCTCCCACGAGGGGCGATGGGAAGGGTCCGGCACAGTTCGATGTCGGGTCGGACGTACTGACGGGCCTACTGGAGCGAGCTGCGCTATCGTAGGAGCACCGCTCATTAATGAGCGCGGTGCTCAAGAAGATTTCATCCGCTACCAGCGGTTTGAATGAAGCATTCACAAGCCTGCTCAGAGGCTTAGAGGTATGTAATGGAGAATTCACTACTTCTTTGGTTGTAAGGCACGCGTTAGGTGTGCTCCATGTAGATAGCAGCCCACGAGACTACGGTTTGCCGCCCTAGGCGTAAACGGGGATCATAAACCAATGATAGTGCTTTGGCGTGTGCAAGTACCTGTGAGTCCGGACGCCGGCCAGTCCGTTGAAGTTGCCGAATTAACGAGGCAAATTGGATCGATTGATGCTGATATCATGCTGGTGAATGAGCGGCTGGACAAATCACAAGGTATGTGTCATGCCTTCCCTTGTATAGAGAAAATATGAAGATGGAATGATGTTGATGTAGTATGCTTGGACTGCAGATGGTGGTGCTGCCGTAGAGGCCCTGAGGGCGGAGCTTGCTCAAGCCAAGGAACAAGCTCGGGTTAGCAATGCGGCTGCCCTAAAGGCGGCCGAAGAATTGAGAGCCGAACAGGCTGCTTATCACCGGAGCGAGGAAGAGGTAGCCGAAATGGCTGTGGAGTTAAAAAATGTCGCTGACCGGTATGAGCTCCTTAAAAAGGAGCATAAGGATAGTTTGGCCGAGCTGGACAAAGCACGTAATGCCACCAAGGAAATAAGTACCACGCTTAGGGGTGCGCGGGAGGAACTTCTACAGGCCGGTAAAATCGCGGCTGGAGGCTCCTACTTGCTGCGGACGAAGTTTTTTGATCCGAAGTACGTTCCCCTGGATGGACGATGGAGTCCTGCGGACGCGTATGCGGATTTGGCGAAGAGTACGGCTGATGCTGCCAAGTTCTTCGAGGATCAAGGGGATAAGGAAGTGGAGAAGCTTTTCTGGTCGCAATTCAATGCTCCCACTCGCCCGCTGCCGTTAAGTGACAAAATTGCTGTTGTGGCGGAGCTTCACAGGCTGTCCGGGCTTGCAATGCGCACTGTGATAGACCATCTTTGGCCGAAGGGGCCTGAGCA